>APFE030334488.1:71743-178583 GCA_000404065.3 Pinus taeda | reverse complement strand
AAAGATCATGGTGGATAAAGAATCGCAGACATAATAGTTTGCATGGAGCAAGCCACAACTGATCGGATCATGGACACATGGATCAATAACACTCACCAGCATAAGATCCAACTATATCGAGTTGTCAAAGCATGAAAACTCCTTCACCAAGGCAAATGGCTCACTAGGGACCAAGTTCAATAGAAGTTTCCTCATCTGATGGAGGAATTCAATGCAATGGAGACCATTGATTCCTAACGAGGGAGGAATGATCTAGGTGGATATTGGTGGCTACCTACCAAATCCACTTGGACCCCCACTATTGTTTCTTTCAGTTTTTTAGTTTCCTTAATTGGAGTAAAGTTTACTATTTTTAGCACTTTTTAAGGTCCTAAACTTCCAAAGCTATTTTGACACCCTAAATGACGTTTCTTTGGCAATTTACCCCAATGATTTTCTGTCAAAAATCCTCTATTCCGTCGTAGTCCTTGAAGAGATATTTCCAATGGGTTATCATGCACGTCAACCAGAGATAATATGGCCAAGTCACAACCCCGGGAGGTTGGTTGTCCAACTCACCCAAACGGGGCCCATAAACTCTTGGTGTTACATCTCCTCAAGTGATGGTTTTGGTTGTTTAGGATTTTCTCTTATTGTTCAATAATAAGAAGGCCCTTGAGCCTCATTATAATGTATTTCAGGGGAATGTAGCCATCACATTTGTTCTTAGAGATAATTTACCTTCACCTGAGCTAGTATTATTTCCATTCTATTTGTAAGCATATTTTGGTATCTGATATTAATGAAATTAAGTTTTATTTCTACTATATCTTTGTATTTATGGTAATATCTGTAATTTGTTGCATTCCTGTTTAAATGCGGATCATTTTAATTCCTCTAGGTCCAGGAAAATAAATCAGAAAACTATTTAAAAAGTTCTATGTACTTTTGTTTTTCATTGGGTGGCAAGCATCTGGATAATTTAACAATTTTATGGCTCTCTATAGTTCCTATGTTGCATTCCTCTACCCCATCCCCTACTAGTCCAATTGTGGGCTTCTTTGCTACATCGTTGAAATCAAACAGATCTTATAAAGGTGCTAGGCCCTTAGGCAACAAATTATCCTTTAATTGCAACACTTCTAAAGCTTTTGAATCATACTTAGCTTTTAACACTACTTCACTCATATTTATTTCTACATCATTATCCAAAATATATATGTGTACATTCAAATTCATCTTCTACTTTCCAGAAATTTCTGATTTGTTCGTCATTGCCAAAAACTTGCCAGTATCTGATGTCACAAGGCACAGTTGGCATGTGTTTAACTTCCACACTATATATTCTATTTGAATCGAAGGGAATTTTGCAAGTACTGATAGAGACAACCAAGGCATCTTCTAAAATGTTCTAGCTTTGAGGTGTCACAGGAACACCATATTAATAAAAATAGAGTAAAAAGCCCAAGGCTGCATCTCTATAACCCCTTAATCTAGGGTGTTTAGCAGAATATTCGCCCTTGATTTGTTTTATAATGAGCTTAGAATATCCATGCAAATTTTATTTTTTTCTCCTAGTCCCTTTAGAATCTACAACCCTAAAATCAGTGCCTCATATTTAGAAATGTTATTAGTGCACTGAAAATTAAGTTTGTATCCAAGTCCTTCTACCATGTTTGTTTCTATATTTACAACAAACACACCTTCCTGTGCTCCATGTTTACACAGAGCTCCATCAAAATCAATATTCCACAAAGCTTCTCCCTCTAGATTTGCTTCTTTAGTATTAAATTTTATTATTTTTGTATTACTGACCTTGACCTCTAAGGGTGAAACTTCATTTTCTACATAACCATTATTGTATAAGATGAATGAGTCCATGTCTTAATGTACTGAACATAGAGGATAATTGTTATGATTATCTCGATTGTTGACCATATACTTCATGATTGTCTCCCTATAGAGTCTTCTAAGATGACCAAACATAGGAATGGTGGCATAGGTCATATCCATTTGCAAAGTGCCTTGCAAGTTTACCCCCCCAATCTAGACAGTAACATTCCATACCTTGGAGGTATGTTTTCTACTACGATGGACTAGAATCTTAGCAACTACATGAACTAGAGTGATACATAAATAATTTATCAAACCAAGTCACCTAACTTTACTTGTGTCAAAAGAGTACAAATCTTTGTATGGTTTGGTGATGTCTAGCCCTAATTTCTCCATGATAGCTATGGGAATCAAATTGTGAGAGGCTCCAGATTCAAGCATTGCATTGTGTAGGATTTTATCATGAATGTTTAGGCTTTGATGACTTGAGTCTTGTATACACTTTTGGTCATCAATTCTGTTAAAGGAATGGGGATCTTTACCTTAGCCAGTTCAGTTTCCATATTAAAAGATGCTTGAGATTTATCAACTTCCTTGACATTTACATCATATATTTTAGAAATTTCATTTTGAAAATCAGGTTTCCCACACGCAAAAGGAATTCACACAATAGGTTGCATGATCCATAGATATTTTTTGCTCTGATACAACATGAATAAAAGCTAAACCGACTATTAATAACACACTCACTGATAAAATAAATATCAGAAATATAGAAAAACCAAACATGGTGGAAAAGGAATGAGAGACTTTCCTATAGTCTCTCATTCTCATGAATTTCATTATTAAAATAATGTTTACGATACATATAAATACATGAGGAAGTTGTTTCAAGATAGTGTGTATATCTTGAACAAACTTGGTTGAGAAAATATCTCAACAACACACTAATCTAGGAGCCTAACTAGTTGGAGAGATTCTCTCAACCAACTAAGCCTAAATTGACTCCTAACCATGAGGAACAAACTCAATCTCTAAAGGTAGGATTAAATCCTAACTTTCATGATTTTAATTAATTTAATTATTTGGATTTCGAATTGTTTTTAATGTGAGAGTGAGGCTAATGATATATTAAGAAAGATTTGTGAAACTGTGGTAAATCAACTATGCACCCAGCTGGTAATGCCCTATACCATTTCTTAGCTTCTCCCATTAAACTCTAATAAAACAACCTAATTTTAACATGATCCTCATCAACATATTCTAAATCAAAGAAGTCATTTTTCCTATCAATATGTTGTTGTGATGTCACACTGATCTGGTGCTCAAAATTAGGCTCAAAAATCAAAGTGTCAGAATCTTGATAAAATTAGCCTCATATCAAAGAGCTTGTCATTATAATTCCAATGGTGCAAATGAAACTCAAATCTAAGATCATATGCAGAAGTTAAAGCAAGTCAAATTCTAGGTTTGTCTTTCTTACATGGCATGATTGGATGATGTGGCAAGGTCCTTCAGTGAATGAGGAAGCACCAAGTGATAAGCCATCAGGGGCCCTTGCATGTCACAAATCGAAATCGCAGGTACGTCAGCATTGAAAGTTGGCCCCCGAGAGGGGAAGGGTTGCGATGCGATAAGGCAGGTGAAAAGGTTTTCAAGAATGAGATGGAGGCACGATGTGATGGATCACAATTGCAGATTCACAAAGGGTTAGTGTTACAAAATCAACCCCCAACAAGTACTGGGTTGCAACATGATATCATGATCACAACCCACAACTGTGTAAATTTCTGCATATACAAAACCCTGGTTATCCATTGAATTATGAAATGCAATAATTTCCCCATATGCGAGATGTTTATTGGTTCGGGTTAATACTCGTATCGGGTCCGCCGCATCACAATCACACATCGCCCACCGTGTTCAGAAGACCATAAGCCCATGGAACTCTGTCGATTATGATTTATGTTGGACAGTCAGTGTCGATGGATTATGGCCCACAACATGACAAAATTCTCACTTAGTAGATTTTTGGAGTGAAATTGTGGGTTCCTGTTGGGTATGGATCAATTTGTAGAACGAATAATGCGAGAACTAGGAGAAGTCATAACTTCTTCAATTTTCCATGAAATTGGATGCAAAAAGAGGCTAGATAAGAATTTTTGATGATTCTGAATTGATTGGAGTAGGTTTCAGAAGCATTTGAGCATTGTAAACACATATTTTTACACTTTTGAGCATAATAGAGAGTCCCAAGTCATTGGAAACTAGACCAAGGAGACATAGCCCAGGAGGGGTGAGCTCCTTTATCATGTGCTTATTGTAATGTTTCTTTTATGATGTTTTGTATATGTTTATGCTCTTGTTCAATTTTTGGTTTATGTTAAAGTTCTCATAAGATTAGCATAAAAACTCTTCATTTCATTTGCAGCAATTGTTGAATCCTTAAGCAAAATCAAAGCATTTTGTTAATAATCTAAGGAATATCTTAGGATTTCAAAAAAATATTCTAAGTCAAATCAATTTGCTATCAGAGGACTAGGCTTGATTTGTGAAATAAGGATTTAATTGTTTGCAAGTTTATGTCATGCTTATAAGGCTAAAACTCAAAAGACATGAAGGAAGTCTGGCTGGAAGCCCTGAAGTTGGGTCAAGGAGATGAAGATAAAGGTTCCCACAATCTCCAACACCAGTTCAGCCTCATGTTTCAATTGAAACTCCGAAGATCATGTCTAGTGAAGGAGAACCTACAAACATGATAGAAGATGAGAAGACCTTCAGAAATGATTTCTTTGACATGATAGAGATGGTGAATTTCCTTTATGAAGAGAGGAATAAATGGTTGCAAGGAGAAAGTTCCAAACCTCCCAACGGAGGAGGCTCTCCAGGAGAAGGAGATGGAAAAGGAGGTAATGGAAATGGAGACAAACTTCCACCCTCTCCACCATCTTATTCATCTTCTTCTTCAATAGCATCTTCACACTCTTCCACTCATACAACCCTTATACTCATCATCATTCTTCAAAAGGAGCTGGTAAATCACCTTTTTTAAAACTTGATGTTAAATTCGAGTTGCTTATGTATAATGGTGCAATGAATGTTCAGAAGCCTGATAATTGGATTCATCGGTTGGAGGTTTATTGTAGGATTCAAAAACTTCAAGAAGATGACATGAAGATTCAATTAGCTTCCTAGAGAATGGAGGGTGCAACACTTGTATGGTCAGAATCAAATACCCAAGAGGAGATTAAAAAAAAGGTAAGATCTCAATTTCTTGGAATAATTTCATTGTTTCAATTAAAAGACAATTCTACCGTCTTACTTATATGCAGAAATCCATCATGAAATGGAAGAACTTTAGACAGATTAAAGGTCAAAATGGGCAACATTACTCCCAAGAATTCAGGAAAAGGTCTTTGATGTTAGGTGTAGATTTGTAGTCACATGACATTTTGCTGAAGTACAAAGGGGGTTTACACAATTAACTTAGGCATACTATCCTAATGTTTAATCCTAATAATATAGATGATGTGTCTGTGCAAGCCACTCATCTTAAGGCAAGAGCAAAAAATACCCTAGAAGAAGGTAGTAAAAATCCATTTAAGACTAAGGGAAAAGAAAAGGCTTTCAAAGGGAAGGCAAAGAAAAATGCATCTATCAAAAGAGAAGGAGAGAAAATTACATGAAAACACTATTCTAGAGACGGTCACGATGAAGCTCACTATTGGAAGCTTCGTTCTGAAATGAAACCAAAAAGAAACAAAAACAAGGAAAAAAAAGAGACAATTGCAACCACTCAATGCTATTTGGCATTCGATTCACATGATGAAACTAAAATCAAAGCCATGGGGTTAAGAGGAAAAGAATCCATTGCCAGCAATAGTTCTTCAGACACACAAAATGAAAATCCAAATGAAAATAGGAGAATAGAATTGTTTCACATAAGGGTGATCTCAAAATGTAAAAATATTGATACATTGTTCGATAGCGCATCTAAAGACAATCTTATCTTTGAAAACATTGTCAAGAGTTTAAATCTAGAAACTATTCCACATCATAAACTGTATCCACTTCAATGGGTATTTGACAATCTGGAATTGCAAGTTACGAAAAAGTGTAAGATGAAATTTTCTATCACTACAAAATTCGTAGATGAAGTGGAGATTGAAGTTGTGAAGTTATATATTCGTGGCATCGTTTTGGGGAACCCATACCTTTATGATAGAAAAGATATTTTCCTCGACATGAAAATAGATATCATTTATTAAAAATGGAGTAGAATATATTGTGAGAGCTCACAACAAGAAAACAAATGTTTCAATTGGTAATGCAGGGAAAATGAAAATACTAGTGAATTCGAGTAAGAATTTAATGCTTCTCATGATCAAACCCGAGAACGATTTTGATTATGAATCATTTGATGGTTGTAATTGAAATTTGAAAAATGATTTGGTTGAAGTTGTTAACCAATTTGATTAAATATTTCAAGAATCAAAGGGATTACTTGCCAAGAGGGGAATCCAACCTGAGTCACAGTTGTAGAGAAACTGTCTTCTTCCTAATGTTGGCATGTATAGGATGTCAGTGATGGAAAGAGTAGAAATTAAGACGCAAATATAGCAATTGATGAATAAAAGGATCATTCGACCTAATCCTTTACCATGTGGTGCACCTCTTGTTTTGGTGCCCAAGAACAATTTCAAGAATTTCCTTGAATGGGATCCAAGAAGTGGTTTTGATGGGTTTTAATGATGTACAAAAATTACATGCATACAAATTCTAAAACAAATAAAATAAACAATGCAACAGTGTAACACATAAAACACATATACACAAAGATTTTCCCCTGGATACCAAAACTAGGACTACTAGCTTGATTTTTCATTATGTTCCTTTTAATGTTACAATATATATAATGTATATATATAATATATTATAATTTTTTATATATATATATATATACATACATAACATGCCGAAGCATCCAATACCATGCACCGAAAACCATTGCGGCCAAAACCATGTGCAAAAACCATGCACAAAACCTTAGGTAGGTCTCCCCACTTAATATAGGGTGTAAGCAAATTTTCCCTGTGGCGCTACCCCAGACCCCGTAGAGGGGCTCTAGCCGACCCCCTCAAACCACCTATACCACGGGGGATGCCTCCCCCCTTATGACCCCACCCCCCACTACGCAATCAATGTAATGAAGGGGGTGCTAGTTGTGGAAAGAATATAACACAAACCAAACAATTTTCGTCAAAGTAGAGTTGTTGACGGAGATATAGGGAATATGACATTCAAAACAAGGCAAGGTTTGTTTGAATGGCTTGTGATGCTTTTCAATATTTTCCATGCTCCTACTACTTTTATGCATATGAAGAAAAATGTGTTGAAGCCATTTCTAAACAGGATAGTCTATTTGGATGACATTTTCATTTTCAAAAAATTTCGTTATGAACATGTCATGTGTGAGAAAAAAATACTTCATGTCATATGTCAATAACATTTGTTTCCGAAGATGTCAAAGTATATGCTGGATAAAACTTCTTTGATTTACGTGAGTCATGAAATTGGTTCTTCGAACTGTGTTAAGGTTCCTAAAGGATTTTTGGCAGTCTCCGTGGGACATGGAGAAAGTGAGTTGAAGTTAGACCTTTCCTAGATTGATTTCATAACAATCTATGGTGGTATTGACTCCATTCCTGTAGAGACATGTGAAAGAATCATACATCCCCATGAAGCCGCAGATGACTTTTCTCTGCTCGTAATTTATGTAGGTGCACTCAGGATAAGCATTTGGATAAGAGGTTTTTTTGCAGCATCCCAATGTTGGAGGACAAATTTTGTTAATTTTTCTTCTATTGTAGTTCGTTCACATTCGTAGTAAATTGTGAGAAAGGTCTTCCAGTGGGGAGGAAAACAACAAGGAGCATTTGATGCTTTAAAAAAATATATCAGTATAGCTCCAATACTCTCACTTCCAGACTTGAGAGAGTCATTTGAGATTCAAACAGATGCTAGGGACAATGCTATGGGTGCAGTCCTCATACAACATGGTAAGCCTATATGTTTTCATTCAGAAAATTTTAATATTGTAGTGATTAACTATCCTACATACAACAAAGAATTATATGCGTTGGTGCAAACTGTGAAAAAATGGAAACATTGCCTGATGGGTAAGGAAACAGTCATTCACACTAATCATCAACCATTGCCATACTTGCAATCTCAATAAAAATTTTAGTAATTAAGGCACTTCTGATGGATGGTTTTCCTTCAACAATTCCACTTAGTAATCACGTATAAGAAAGGTATCTATAATAAAGTTGTTGATATTATTTCTAAGCTGATTGTTAGTGCAACTACTTTACTCAAGCATAATTCTATTTTACATGAAAGTTATATTGAGAAATATGCATTAGATAATGATTGTCAAGATGTTTATGCAAGCTTGAGTGATTATAACCAAGTAGAGAAATTGGATTATAATTTGCATGATAATTTGTTGTGCCATCTTGGCAAGCTTTCTATTCCGCAAGGAAAGAGAGTTAACATCATAAGGGAGGCACATAATTATCTTATTACTGGTCATTTCGGTGTAAGTAGGATGGTGGCACAACTACAAAGGTATTTTTGTTGGCCTCATATGCTTGAAAGTGCGTCTTGTTTTATTAAAGGATGTTCATTATGCACAATTAGTAATCCTAGAAATAGGAAGTTAGGATTGTACACACCACTTCCTTTCCTCACAACAATGGGAGAGCACTTCTATGGATTTTGTAGGAGGTCTTCCGTTGTCAAAAAGAGGTCATGATTATTTGTATGTAGTTTTGGATGAGTTTAGTAAAATGTGTATTTTGATGCCATGTAAAAAGCAAGTTACAGCTAAACAAATTGCTAAGTTACTCTTTCAGAATGTTTGGGTGCATTTTGGATTGCCCACATCCATTATTAGCGATTGATATTCTTGCTTTGTGGGGAATTTTTGGTCAAACTTGTGGGGAATCATGAACACCAAATTGAAAAATATTATAACCTTTACTCCACAAACAGATGGTCATACAGAGGTAGCGAACAGAACAGTGATACATATTCTTTGTGCATATTGTAGAAAGCATCCTAATTTATGGGATGAATAGTTGTACTATATTCAACATGCTTACAACCAAGCCAAATACTCTTCCACTCAAACTTCACCATTTGAGGCATGCATGAGATACTTGCCTAAATCTCCTTTGGATTTTATTTTTGGAAAATATTTTTCTACTGAAGGTCATAGCGACATAGAAAAAGAAAGAAATTTCATTGAACATATCCAATTAGTGCACCAAAAGGTTCAAGGATAGCTTGAGAAAATCCAAGGAAAGTACAAAGAAAGGCATGAAAAGCATTGTGAAGATCACAAGTTCCAAGTTGGTGATGAATTTTGGCTTCACATTAAAAAATAGAGTCTCCAAGGAGAAGGTAAAAAGCTCAAACCAATCAGATATGGTCCATTCAGAATTTTGGAAAAGATTGATAATAATGCCTTCAGGTTGGATTTGCCTTCATATAAGAAAATTTATGTTGTTTTTAATGTTGAGAATTTAAGGTTGTATGAGCCTCCTTTAATTGAAGATAAAGGAGAGAATTTTCAAATTCCATCTATTGAGGACTTTTCTCCATAATTCCATGATGTGCTTCAGCAAGACACTATGCTTGACAAAAGATCAAGGACATCAAAAAGCAGAAGTTTCGATTATCTTCGGGTGGGGATCAAGGGTACAATTCCTTCAAAAGCCAAATTAATAAAGGTTGGGAAGGTGAGGAAACTATGCCCTCACCTACTAAAAAATTGAAAGTGATCCTTTTGGGGTCTAAAAGGCTTCAAGTGAGGAGGAGTGATCTAGTGCTCAAAATCAGGCTAAAAAATAAAAGTGTTAGAATCTTGATAAACTTAGCTTCAGATTGAAGAGCTTGTCATTTTGATTCCAATAGTGTGAACGACACTAAATTCCAACCTTGTACGTAGAATTTAAAGCAAGACAAAGTTTAGGTTTGACTTGCTCACATGTTAGGATTGGATGATGTGGCAAGGTCCTTCAGTAAATAAGGAGGCACCAAGTGGCAAGCCACCATTGGCCCCCAAATGTCCCAAATTTCAATTGTAGGTAGGTCGGTATTAGAAATCAGTTGTTGACCAAGGAAGGTTTGCGATGTGATAACAAAGGCGGGAAGATTTTCAAGAATCAATTCGAGGCACAATGTGATGGATCGTAATCGCAGATCAGTGAAGCGTCGGTGTTACAGAATCTGCCCCTGGGAGTTATCGAGTTGCGATGTGATATTGCAATCGCAACCCGCAATGGTACAAAATTCTACATGCATAAAACCCCAGTTATCCATCGAATTGTGAAATGCGATAAGTCCCCAGATGCAAGATGTTTATCGATTCCAATTAATACTCCAGTCAGGTCTGCTACATCGTAATAATACATCACCCATCGTGTTCACAAGACCATAAGCCCACAGATATCTATTGATTATGATTTACAATCGATGGTCGGTACTGACGAATTATGGCCCACCGTGCAGAAAAATTCTCGCTCGGTTAGTGGATTTTTCAAGCAAAATTGAGGGTTCCTGTCGGGTATGGAGAAATTTGTGGAACGAGAAATGGGAGAACCAGGAGAAGTCATAAATTCTTCATTTTTACTCAAAATTGGATGCAAAAAGAAGCTATATAGCCATTTTTGATGATTCTAAACTAACTGGAGCAAGTTTAAGAAGCATTTGAGCATTCTAAACACAAATTTTTATAGTTGTGAGCATAATAGAGAGGCCCAAGCATTGAAAGCTGGAGCAAGGAGACATAGCCCAAGAGGGGTGAACTCCTTTATCATGTGCTTGTTGTAATGTGTTTTTGATGATGTTCTTTACATGTTTATGTTGTTCAGTTTATGGTTTATGTTAAATTTCTCATAAATTTAACATTAAAACTCTTCATTTCACTTCCAAAAAATGATGAATCCTTAAGCACAATGAAAGTTTATTTTTTCAATAATACGAGGAAGATCTTAGCACTGTAAACTAATATTCCAATTGAGATCAGACGAGACCTATACTATCAAATTGTGGAAATCAATGAGCATAGTTCTATGGCATACCATTGAAAGGTGCTTATAATGTCAAAAGAGCATATCTACCTACCACGATTGGTGTGTGAGGTACAAATGAAACTACAATAGGTGTTGGTATGGAAGATATGAGAGGAGTTTTAATAACAATTTGATGTGTAGATACAAAGATGGTAGTGGTTGAAGATGAGATGGGTGTGGTGAAAATCGGCATAATTACTGGAGAAGAAATGGAATTATAAAGAAATCCTAGGGGAACAAAGACAATAGGGGTTTGGAAAAGAGTGGTATGAATAATGGGTCCTTCTAATGAAAAATAATAATTAGGTGGAATTATTACTGAGGAGGGAGAGGAAGGAACAAAATAGGAAGAAGAAGGTTCATGTGATAAATGAAGGAGAGATTCATGCATAGCCTGATCTAATCTACTTACCAAGACTTCAATATAAGAAAACTGTTTAAGTGGATCATCTTCAAATTCTGATTTAGTAGTTTGGAATTCAGAAAAGTAAGGCTTTAGTAGGCTTTCATCAATCACTGTGTTGGGTAGAAAACTATCAGATTTACTTCTAAATAAACTATGTTCGAAAGCTAAGTCAATATCCATATATTCTAAAGTAACAAAGCTCTCGGGAAGGGAATTAACCATAGGTAAAGGAATTTGACTTGTTTCACTGCAAACTACACTTTTTTTCTTAATTATGTTTTCTAGATTGTCTAAAATATCCGGTGGATTAGGATCTGGGTGTGCTCTAGTATGTACTATTTTGGAAGCTAGATCTACTACAAAATATATATAGTTATAAAAATCTATACAACTTTGTGAATGATAGAAAATCTTAGCTTGGATCTTAGAAATAGATTTGTTAAGAAATGAGACAAACTTTAATCTAGGGGAGCATAAATATGAGTCAAGTTTTTTCCTTACCTAGTATAATTTCCAAAATGTTAGCACTATGTATTTCATCGGACTGTGAAATAAATGCAAAGGTAACCAGAAAACCACTTTCAAGTCTAGAAGCCAACCCCCCTAAACTTAGAGAGGGATCTCTTTGATAGATTTAGCTTTGTTTGCTTTTAAAATTTTAGGCTAGATGTGAAAGTTCAAGGTTTGGTTTTTGAACTGATTGTTTGGTTGTTTGGTTGATAGTGTAAGAAGGGACCATTGGGCAATGGAGTCAATTTTCTTTTGGTGGATCCTTTCAGCATTGACTAATGAGTTTAATAGGGAAAGTAGGAAGATTTGTTGGATCTTATATGCTTATCGAGATTGGAAAGAAGAAATGACTATGTATCCATTAAACCTAGAGCAATTAACAATTCTATTATTTAAATTTGATTGAAAACATTGAAATTATTCAAAAGATAGAATTGAGTGTATTTAAACAAATTCAGATTCTTTGTTTTCTTTGAAAAAAATAGACTCGAAACACATGTGAAATTATAGAGAAAGGAAAACACAATAACAAGAGGGAATATCACTTCACCAACAAAATCTGACACAAGAATCCTTAAAAGCTTATATATTACTGAAAGTTTGTCCACTCAAACTTCTGGAGAAGATCTACATCAATTGTCCTTTTCTTCCATACAAGAATAAACCCTTACTACTTTGAAATATGAAGTATTTATAGAAAATTTACAAAAACATCTTCATTTGAGAATATTAAGGCAAAATCCCAAATTTTCTAAAATTGTTTATATAAATAGTACAAAAATTTAGGAAATTGAATTTCTGCATCTAGCTGGAACTATTTTTCTCTCTTGCTATTAGTGACTAGACCATAAGAATAAAAACTGGTTGTTGATGTCCTTCTGGAGATTCGATGATTGTTTACTCTAGTAACTCAAACAAATTTTCCCACCTCTATTCACTTGGCAGTTTAAACCTGATTAACATTCGGTAAAACTCATCTATCTTTGTGAATTTCTCAAAGGTAGGTTTAGTTAGAAAAAAATGATTGATTTCATGTTTGATCAATAAATTGTAGCTTAGGACTTCCATGAACGCATTTCCTGTGAGTGTGCCCTTGATTTTATCAAATTTTGACCTGTATTTAGCAATGGTGTACAATTTATGCTAGTAACCTTCATGCTTGACCAATCTATCTCCTACCCCTTGTAATCTAGGGAGACCTTTTTGGTGTAGTGCATTGAATTTACTATGAGATTTATGAGTGATGTTTTCCAGAGTGTTGCATTTAGTCTCCAGTTGAAGCATCAAATTCTTTGTAGTGAGAACTTTTATCACTTCCAAAATTGTGCATCATATGTCTTATATGTCTAGTTCTTCCAACTGTTCTCTGGATTTTGTATTTAATAGCCTTGTTGGAGCTATAGCATTACTTGGTTTGGTGTTAAGGCCTTTCTTCACATCTGCTATAAGTTCTTTGATTTTTGGACCAACTCACCTTGTTCAAAGATGATTTCAATATATGTCCACATCTTTGTGATAGCTTCATTGATATCTATACAGATGTTTTCTTTGGCTTCTACGATGGTATCGAATATGACATATTGATTCTCCAGATATTCTATCCTCTATGTGAGCTTGTGTGTTTTGTACAGTTCTGCTAGACACAAGTTGTGTACTTTGAGCTTTTGTTCCTGCAAATGATTTAATTTCTTAGCTAAGTTCTCAATTTCTTGGTATTTAATAGACATATTTTCCATGGCCTTAGACAAATCTACTGGTGTACTGTTAGAGTATCCTTATGTTGTGACAATTTTTGTTGAAGTTGTTTCTAATGTTGATGCCTGATCTATCGATGTACCTTCCACTGGGATTACAACCAAAGGAATTTCCTACATTCCACTAGTTTAATGCTCTTTTTATTTTAGGAGTGTTTCTAGATTTGTTTCCATTTTTGAATTCTGATTGTTCTGATCAATTATGATCTTGAACAAATTATCCTTTTTCTTCTCCTACTCCCCATATTCCTTGGCCTGGGGATCTTCAATGGAGGGGACCTTAAGCTACTTCTTCAACGCTGCTATATCTACATTCTTGTTCATGATGATTTCTTCATCTACCTTTACATTGTTGGGATCATATCAAGCTTAAGGTTTTAGTAAATAATATTCAAGCAAAATTAAGGAATAATATCCTCTCGACTTGACATTGAATGGATACAGAGACTTATTATAATGATGGGTTGTTTCTATTCTGTATTTTACTACTAAATTTCCCTTGTATATGTAGTCTTTTCTTTCTTGTTGTATGCTATAAAATCTTTAGCTGATATCTTTGTTTATGAAGGGGAGATACTTTCCATTGGTGTTTTCTCTATCTCTTCTCAAGGTAATGGAGTTTCTTATGTAGATAGTACGTACTCTTCGACCTCCTATAGAGTATTTTCCTGTCACTCCTCCTAGTTCATAAACTATTCTATTTCTAGTCTAGGAGTATGAGTGTAGGGAGCATAATTCTATTCCATTCTTAATTTAGATATTATTCCAAAAGGCTCATCAAACCAAGTAAAGCTATGTTCTAAATTCATCTGCTTCAAGATAGCCTATTCCCTTTGTCCTACTCACCTTGCATTGCATATGAATGGTCCAACTTTTGTTTTTATTTTGAACTATTCCTTCTTCTTGGCTTCTAGGAAGTGCAGCTAATCCACGTTGATCATTTGCGTAATAAACTCCAAGGAAAATATTCTAATCCATACAAATTTAGGCAGTTTCTAGGGAGGTAATTCACATCCATTCATTTGGATATTTTTGTAAGATTGGTATAAATACTAATCCCCTCTCTTGGTCTCATCACTCAAATGAAAAATTATGTTTATCTCTAGATGTATTTTGGGCTCTGTGTCACTGTTTAACAAACTAGTTTCCATGCGTACAAATTGATCTAGAAAATCACTTAATATAAATTTAATGTTGTTCTTCATGACTAAGGAGGTCCAATGAATCACTGACTGAGGGCTCCCTTCATTGTCTACCTTTTGTAGCTAGAAAGGGAACCTCTCTAACTAAGAATAAATAAATAAACTCACCAAAATGGATGCATATTAAAAACTCCTTTAATTGAAAACTTCATGAATTTCTCTTGAATCATATCTGCCAAAAATTACTGTAACATAAAATAATTGGTGGCTTTTCATCACTAGAAAATATAGAGAGAAATGCAAAAATGTTTTCATATATCCACTGGTCATAATAGTATCATAGGATGCAAGAAACCATGGAGATGATCTATTTGGCCTTCTTAGGAAAAAATCAAGCAGGGTAGGGAGGGTTTGTTGTGGGAAATTGAGAATCATCAGGCATAAAAGTTTCAAACACTTTGGCTCTCTGAGGGAAATCCAATTTGTTATATATCTATGTAAGGAAATATTGGTGAAAAGGTTGCCCTGGGTCAATGTTTGTTATCTGGAGAATTTTTTAAATTGGGTGGCCATTAATGGCTAAGAGGACTTCACCATTCTAGGCCACTACTATTATTTGGCTAGGCATAAAGTAGAATTAGCACCAGGTTACAAATTTAGGGAAATAGTAGGTTTGTGGGAAAATGTATTGGGGTGGTAGAGAGTCCCACAATCCAAATTCATCATTGAGGTCTAGATGGTTTTGTTTGAGACAATTGTGAAGTTTGTATAACTAGAATTCTAAATTTGTCTTTGTAACCTGATAGAGCTGATTAACTAAAGGCTAGTGGTCCATATCTATGGCTAGGGGTAGCATGGGATTCTCCTGGGGAACAGATTTATTTTTGGATGACATAATTGAGAAAATTGAGGCATCAATTTTCCTATGAATACCTGATCAGAGAGCTAGATGATCGAGCGATGAATTAGACAAGATTGTGAATGCATTGAAGCTTCTGAAAATGATAAGGCTCTAACAGGAGACATGGCACTGATCAAAATATTTTTCAACAAAAAAATATCCAAGGAAGGTTCAATGTCCACAAAATCGAACGTTTATATAAAAAAACCAGTTATTGTTCACAAAAAGTCATTTATTTTGCCACGGGGGAATATAATTAATGAATAACAAACTGCTATAATAGACAAGTGAAAATAGACATATTGTAACAAGGGGGGGTGGGGGGTGGGGAGGATGTAGACATGTGGCATTCAAGGATTGGGGGAGATATCGTGAGGTGTGAGCATAGGAGGAAGGCACTGGGATGAAGGTCTAAGCAAGAGTGTGGTGGAGAGGGAGGAGGTACGTTGCAGTAGGGAAGTTGATAATATGGGGGTGTGGCATGGGTGAACGATAGGGATATGGAAAATGGAAGATCAGCAGAGGGGAAGGAATGTTTGAGCAGAACCCAGATGGGTGTAGCAATGGGAATAGGTTTCGGAGGGAGGGGAAGAAGAGTGCATGAGACGGTGACACATAGAGGGAAGCGGGTTTTTGAAGACCGCTTCCCCAGAGCCCCCTATCGGATATTATTTGGAAGGGGCTGAGGGGGTGGAATGTTGTGGCCACCGTTTATCTAGGCAAGCCACATCTGATCCGTTTCTTTGTGTTGTCAAGCTACCACAAAACGAAAAGGTGTCTTATCAAACAAATTTTATTACACACCAAAAAAAAAATTGCAGTCCTTTGACTTTAATAAAATTAAAATAAAATATTTATGCCTAAAGAACCTTATTACAACTTGGTAATCATGATTAAATGACACAATTATGTTTTCTAAACTGAATTAATATATCTTTAAACCTGATTAATTAACTTTGAATGAGATTAGTTTATCCGAAAGGCACATTTTGATTTGCCATCCTTTTTATTGCGTTTTCTAAGGTATTTCAATCTCTTTTTATGTTTATTCTAATTAACCAAGATTAAATAATTTGGTTAATCCCTTTTTATTCTACCTATTAAATTTTAACCAAGATTACACTAGATGGTTGATTTATTCAGTAATCTAGACTAACTTTATTTAACTTAGTTTAATCATGTTTAAATATTATGATTAAACTAGCTACTCTATTTCTAATTGTGAGGTGGCATTTTAACAAGATGCACACTTCCTTGAAAATTCCAAAAGTATTATTGATGTATTATATTTATTTTTAGTGGCACTTAGACTTGCTCACTTTCCATATATATATATATATATATATATATATATATATATATATATATATATATATATATATATATATATATATATATATTATATATATATATGGGGTATTTTCATCATCATTTTTTCTTTTTATTCTATTTTTCTTATATTTTTTTTCTTTCACTTTTCTTTTTTTTCACATATACATTTTTTATGCCCTATTATTGTTTTTTCTTCTGTGTATATATATTTTTTATTTTTGTTAATCATTTGTAGAATACAATATCATTTACAATTTGATCAAATCAAAGATAATAGCCAATCACCATTTGATCCTATAAATCATTGGACCCTAACAACCACCATGTGTGAGAAAATAACTGGCACATTCTTAAACCCAAATGGGAAGAATCTATATTGAAAGCACCCAACTCTCTCATGAAAGTCGTCTTATGTAGATCTTCCTTTGCAATCTTTACCAAGTTATAATTACAAAATCCATTAGTAAATGAATAGGCCTCTTATCCACCCACATTCTTCAGTATCTCATTAATAAATGGGGAAGGGAAGGGATCGTGTAAACATGCATCATTTAAATTCCATGGCTGTACACATATTCTGATTTCTCTAGTATTCTTAACTTGGATTATCGTAGGGCTGATCCACTTTGACTCTTCTACAGGCTCGATGAATCCTGCTTGTAGAATTTTTTCCAATTATTTCTTAACCTTAACTTTATATATCATAGTAAACTGATAAGGTCATTGCTTTACGGGCTTAGCCTTTGTCTTTAGCTAGCTTATCATCTTACCTTATTCTCCCACAATTTCCCTCGTTTCCTCAAATGCGTTGGGGAACAAATATTAGTATTCAAACAATAGATTGGTAACATTTTAAATTCTTTAATCTTCCCAATATTTCCCTATAACCTTCATCTTAGGATACACTTTTTTCCCAATATTCGCTTTCTTCATTCTTGTTGGCTACGTGTACTCGAATGACTGCAACTTTGTTCTACTTACTAGATTCTTTCCTTTGACTTATGGAATTTGTACATTCGTGGGATCACCATCATCCTCTCTCAACTCTGATACATTATGACACTCCATGAACTCTTGTATCTTCTGGTAATGCTTTTGTGAAGGACACATTGCTATACTCCTCGACATTATGAGTTCTCCCATGGTATAAATAATTTGTCACAATACCTTTATGGAATTATTAAGTGTTGGGAATCTTTTTGTCATCTTGTTCCATTTCATTTTTCCTCTATGAACCTCCAATTCAATATACTAGTTCACAGGGATAGTGTCTAATGTATGTAAAAATTGGTGTACCCACTCTTTCTATGGTTCGTGTCCTCTAGTCTAGACCGAAACACACCTCTTTATAGGAGTCCTTGGGCACCCCAGGGACCTTGGAATTGGTATGAAACATGATGCATAACAATTTTCAACACTACAACCATCCCATGATCCAACTCTTGTTCATAGTCCACCACCTTGTTGGGGTTGCATGCAATGCAATGTTCGATGTGGGAATCCTTACTTTCTTAAGTATTTGGTATTTTAAATCCTACAAAAACAATGTTACTTCAGATAATCCATCAAAGTGGGGTCATATGTGCACCTTTGTTCCTATCCAATGCACTATAGCAGTGAGGTGTGCAGACCTTTAAATAATTACTTCATGTTGTCTACTTTTCTACTGCCTCCTCTAAGTCAAAAGTGCAAGATATCATACTATGTTAGCTTAGTACTCCATGAGCAATGGGATTCACATAATCCTCTCACCAGGTTGTCACATTGTAAATATTATCCAACTATTCTCGGCATAGCTCTCGTCTAACTAGTTCAATGTATTAGTCTCCTTAATGCAAGTCCAAAGGTTTTATAACTCAAACGCACCCTACTCCAAGAATCATCTATCTCATCTTCATGTTAATAATTACTTGATTGTAAAAATCCTAATCAATCCATAAAAGATTTTGGTATGGATCAATATCATCAACGATCTTTATAACCTTAAAATCAACCATACTCCTATCTCCACCAATATCTACATGCACCCTCGTTAGCATATCTATTAGGAAGATACTATGTTGATTGGATAGTCTTAGTTCAATAGGATACCATGCCAAATTTGGCCTCCCAATCATGTCCAATGTGCTCTTTGGAATAATATTCACATCGGACCTCAAGTCCAATATGATGTTATCCATATCATAATATCCCACTTATGTGCAAAACCTGAATTAGTTTCTCATCCTCTTCCTTTGTGCTACTTGGTTTATTGCACGCAGTGGCTAGCTCAGTCCCTTAGCACACATTTCTCCACCATTCTCTTGAATTTATCCAATGCACGTTCATTTCTTACCAGCTCAAGACAACTTCGCCGCAAATTTCAAACTAGATCTAACTCTATTACAAGCTCCATACAAGTGGCGTCCTCATGAACAACCTCCATGGAAACTTCTCAAAGTAAACCTAGCTTATACACATATACTACCCAATAACTATAGGCATATAAAGATAATTAAGACTAACTAAGCAACAATAGCTTAACCAAAAATACAACATCAACAATTATTTGTTCTTCTTGCTAACCTATGAACTATGACAACCAAGTCTTCTTATTGGTGTTCGGTAGCTTCTCGATCCTCCATGACCTCCTTCTCCCCCATTTAAGTTGTCCTCCACATTAGCTTATAGTTTAGATATTATTTGATAGTTTCCTTCCAACTGTCCCATGTTGTTCAACTAGTAAATAGTGCTTGCTAGAGATATCTTCTACTAAATTGGTTACATTCCGCTGAATTCTCTCCCTCTGAAGATATCTTCATATTCCTTTTCCACAATGACCTTCCTCTCATTTTCTAGTTGTATCAAAATCCTAACTACCAAGATCTACTCGCATGCATCCTCACCTGGTTAACACTGTGGAATTCCACATGCAGTGTCTCTTTTTGTTGCATCTCCATTTCTTATGCACACCTATCTACTACGCATTGGATTCTCTTATTTGCACCACTCTCCTCTAGGTTATCCCCTACAATATTACCAAAAATTAAGTTCAAAATTTTTTGTTCTCCAACAATTTGCATGTCTCATGTTTTATCTCATAGTCTTTTATGAGTCCATATGTAGTTTCCTTATATTGCCTTGAGTCAAAGTTTTTATTGTAGCTTAATGAGATGATTGGTTGAGTTTCATACATCACATCCATACCATGTATTGTTGTTCATGCTGTGTAAATCTGAATGTATGACAATATTTCAGTTATGGTGTATTGGTTAGAGTAATTTCTATGCTAGTATTGCTATGGTTTTGATCTCATTATATGAGTGGCGACTTTGTAAAGCTTGACATGATGAGGTGAGAGGTTATGATAAGATTATGAGTTTTCAACATTCATGAGAGAGACTTTGAGGTATAAAACGGGCCTCCCAAGGAATATTATAGAATAATAGTGGAAATAATAAAATAAGATTAGATTACCTCATCGCGTTTCAGAGGGAGAAAAGAAAAAAATATTTCTTTGAATTTTTATTTCCAACTTATCTCCCTATGATTCTACTCAAATTTTTAGCATGAGTATTCACTTGATGTAGAATTTATTTTTTCATCCAAGGAGTAGCAATGTTGCATACTTTCAATAGACCCCTCTACACAAAAAATGTGAAGTACATGAAAAAATGTGATTGCAATCATGTTTTTTCATGTATTTCATATTTTTTGTGTTGTAGGGTTTGTCAAAAGTATGCAACGTGGACACTAATTGGATGAAAAAAAAAAATTATCCAACAAGTGCTCCTACTTGAAATTTGAGTAAAATCATAGGGAGATAAGTTGAAAATATGAGTTCAATTTTTTTTTTGTTCTTCATTTTGTCTTTTTACTCCAAAAATGATGAATCATCCCCCATGGTTGGCATCATCATATTGAATCCTATTGGTCATTATAAAGTTGACTTTTGTTGCACATTTTTGTTTTGAGTCTCATATTTTACGTCAAAATTTCTCTAATGGCTATATTGCAGGGTTTTATATCATTGTTGCTATTATATATATTAGGGTTCTCCATAGTTCTTTATTTTATGCTTTTCTTGGCCACATTTTGTTCCTTGCTCACTTCTTATCTAGAGCTATAGCTTATGGTGTAGGAGTATGGTTGTATTTTTTTTTGCCTCATCAATGATATAATGTTTTATTGATGAGGAGGATCATTGAAGCAATATATAAATGTTGTTACCACTATGTTATTATATGTTTGTTTCTGCAACTAGATCATATTATTATATTGAAAAGGTTTATTCTTAGTATGGTGGTTGTTTGCAAAACTGTTGTCCCAATATATTGTGGTATATCCATGGTATTTCTATCAAGGATTGATCTCTAGTTTTTATTTGATTGATATGTTGTTGATATGAGTTTTGTATGAATATTTTTTTTTGTTGTGTTTTATAGTCTTGTAAGGGTTTTCATATTGTACAGAGCCTTCATTGATATTATGGTTATATGTTGATGTAAGCCTCCAAGTATTTCTATGTATTTGTTGCTAAAACATTCTGATATGTTGTTGTTGAGACCTTAGACTGTGACTGAGGTTTTCAAAGTCTTGCATGTATTATCATATGCTATCTACTATCATTATTTTTCTACTTTTGTGAGGATAACATATTTTTATTGATTGGTTCCTTGTATCACTACAAAACCATGTAAAGCTAAGTGTCGATTAGAGTATGAGTTGGTAATCCTTATCTTGTTGAGGTTGGACAAGTTGTTATTGTTGTGATGGATTAATTAGTGAGTCTTTTAGATATATATATCCAAGTATGATATTATAATTTTGTTTTTTAATAAATGGTTTTGTAGGAGAATGTTAGAATATCTGGCCTCACTTAGAGAGATTCCCTTTGGAATTTCTCCCAAAGGGGGAGAAAGAAAGATTAGATGACATGGTGTTTGCAACAAGTTTCAATTAATGCCAAAGGGGGAGATTGTTGGCATTATGGAAGGTTGACATGTTGGCATTGATGTCAACCTAGTGGCAGATATTGGTCCTAATGATTGTGATGATGTTCTCGAGGATTTTAGGCTCTTTGCATGATGACTGAAAGTGGTTTGGTGTAACAAGTTTCAATTCTTGGAAGAGGTTTTAATGTTTTCAAGTAGAAAAAATATTGGTGTGGTCTTGCTTCTAACACAAAGCCACACTACTTGATTTTTTTAGTCTTCTCATGTTGAACTAATGACACCTATTCCAGGTTGTCTAGCTAGTGCCCATGACACCGCCTGCAGGTGGATAAAATAAAAGCCATGGGAAAAATCTAGTGAAATTCCCATGGTAAAGAATATGATTGGTTTGTTAGACATGGTACTTTAACGATAAAAATTTTATGGTCCTCAGGAAGCTTTTGATATGGTCAAAAATCTCATATGAGGACATTCGTTGTATAGTGATGGTGGACCTAGTAAATGGATTGAAATAGTCTTTGTGGATATCATCACCAAAGCTAATTGATTTTCGTAATTGAGCTAGCCCAAATTTGATTATTCAGTGTTATTATTAAATATCATATTTGGATTGAGAGATGTTTGGTTAGTGTGTATGAGGTTTGTTTAGACATAACACATATGTGGGTTTTGATTAGAAAATTCACACCTGTAGGGGTCTTGAAGAAAATTACAGTGAGCACATTATTTCTATCTAGAGCAGTGGATTAGTATGTGCATTCAGTACCTAAGATAAGATAAAGATAGAGTTTTAGAGTGTAATTTTTTGGTTTAGAGTGCATATTATGCCAAGCGATGTCATATTTAGGTCATGAGTGTGTAAGAGATGATTCTAATGAGTAATGAATTCTAGTGTGACATGGAGTTTTAATGTGCACACCGATGTGTGGGAATAATATGTTATCTTCATGGGTTGATAAAGGTTTCATAAATCCCATGTCCCTGAAGCAACAGAATATGTACATCGAAAAAATTATACAATATATATGTGTGCATGAAACTAAGGGCAATGAGGAAGAGTACTAATTTTTGAATGAAAATGTGTTATATCTAAGTGTTGGTCAAGAGTTATTATATCCAATGCTTGGAGCGATGGAAGAGATTGGCATAAGTTGTGGCCAACATTGTTTATGTTTGAAAGGATGTTCTCATAAACTACAAATCCTAGTATTGTATGGTTGTTGATGTAGTAAGATCTATTATGAGCTATGCATAATCACGAGAGAGAGCTGTTGTCAGTGTTAGGATGTGTTATGAGCTAAGTTGTTGGTTTCTAGTCTTTAATGTGATGGTTGATGTTGGAGCTTGTAAAGAGCATTATGATGTATTGATGATGCTTTTTTATGATATGTTGAGTGAATTTTGAATGCTAGTGTTGTGAGTGATGATCATGTGAGGTGATGTGTATTGTGTTGAGTCAGTTGTTGTTGTTGAGTGTTAACATAGAGAGTGTTGCTAATGGGCCTGTATTGATAAGTTGTTGAGAGGGATAAGTTTATGTTGATGTTTTGTTTTGGGCCTAGTTTGAAAATGGATGAAAGGTTATCTCATAATTATTGAGGAGGTTAGGACCTTTGGCGAGTGGTGGATTGCCAAGATAAGAAGTTGGGGTATCCTATTTGGTGGTGGAAAATGAACAATTCATAAGGAGTTGGGGGTACCTACCTAGTAGTGGCCAAAAAAATATTGTAGGAGTGGTGGCTCCTTGTTGGAAATGGCCAACAAGAATTATATAAAAGAGTAGTGGCTCCTAGCTAGTTGGGTCTAAATAAATATTATAAAGTTTTTCATGATTAATATAAGGAGAAAGAGAAGCACAGTAGCAACTGGATGGTATTCCTCCCCTTCAGGATTTCCACTAGAAATAATTGTGTCCTATGTCTTTGATTATCATGTTGCATATGTGTTGATTCTCATGTTGTATTTACACATTTTGATCCATTGATTACATGATACTACTAATTATTTAGTAAGTTGGAAAAAAGTTAAAATGTGTGTAATCGCTATCACTATTGATTCCCCCCTCTCAGTAGTGATCTCTCCTCAATATTGAATTAGTGATCTCTCTCCAATATTGAATCCATGATCAGATGTACATGTGGTAATTTATATTACACCCCATTATGAAGGAGACATGATAAAAAAATTTCACATTGAATATTACAGCCACAAATTGCATACTCATATGCTGTCTTTATAAAGATAAGGTAGTTAAAAAACCAAAAACCTTATATTTTCCTTGTAAAATTTTCAATATAATAATGAACTAAACTGCTTAAATATCCTTGGTATCCAATATATTTCAATATGAAAACTGATATATCTATCTATGTGTGTGTGTGTGTGTGTGTAAAATTTTCAATATAACAATGAACTAAACTGCTTAAATATCCTTGTTATGCAATATATTTCAATATGAAAACTGATATATCTATCTATATGTGTGTGTGTGTGTGTGCGCGCGAGTGCTAAGGAAAACTAATAAAAAGTAATTCCTAATAAAATGAAAATGTCTAATTCATGCAATTGTTAATATAAATTTGATGTAGTATTGAAAAAGTATTATTAATAATAATAAAATATTTAATATGTAAGATTAAGTAATATTATCATGTATTTAAGACTACGTAATTAATAATAATAAAAACATTTTAATTTGAACAATGTGCTAAATAAATTAAATATTTTAATGTCTATATTAGTTAAAATATTTCAATGTTATTTATGCATATATGCATATTTTATTTAAAAAATAAAAAAGAAAGATATGGTTAAAACATTATAAAACTTTTTAAAGTAATTTTACTATTTTACATTTTGGTTATTTTTCAAGTATATTTAAAAGTCAACTCAGTGTAAAATCCAATAAATATTTATTAGAATTGCTAAATAAAAAGTGCAAATTTAAATTGTGTAGTTTACATAATGCAACGGTGGAAAAAGTTATAATATTATAATATATATATATATATAAAATCAATCTTAACTAAAAGAGAATTTCAATTTTAAATCTCTTAGAAAATATTCAATTTTAAATTCTAGAAAAAAATTAATAAATCTATAATTAAAATAAATTTATATAATTATAAATATTTATTTATAACTAATAACCGTTATTGATATTATGAAATATAAAATAATACAACCCCAATGCAAGACAAAAAAATATCTTAACTATGTGGAGAATAAAAACGAAATAAAATCAGATGCATTGCATTAAATTGACCTGCATACAATAAACTTGAAAATGAATATTTTGCATTGCGTATAATGTCAAAGCTGAGATAATGTTTACCGCAAAGAGCAATCAAGCAATTCAGCTCACGGGTGAAGCGTTGTAATTTATTTTACCACAAAGAAATGAGCGATAGCAGGTATCTGGTATGTGTACACGCAATGCAGAGTTCGAGCTGATCAATCCTGCCACCTATCGTATTCTATCAACTACTGTACGACAACCCTCCACGGTGATGCCGCCGTTCACCGTGCGTTATGAAATGGTTCACCTTCTATCATCAAATTTCTACGATTGTGTATTAACCATTCATAAACTTATTCTTTGGGATGCCCCGACACTCAGATTGCATGGTGAACACAAAGAAGGTCAGATTTGCACACGTTCATCGTTTCTCAGCATCTTTCGATGGAGCCATACCCTCTCGGCCTATCATGGTTAACGTACATATAACTTGTTTCTCGTTTATTTTGCAGAGCCACCTGCCAAAGGAAAATGATAAAATAGATAGCGACATGACAACTCGAGGTTCTTTTAGGTTCTTTGCAGAGCCACCTGTAAATTTTTGTTGCCATAAGGTTCTTTTAGGTGTCATTAATGAACATGACACATGAAAATTGCAAAGGCACACTCACGAAAATCATATTCCATATTTAAGATTCTTAACTTATTCGATGTATTGCTCAACATCAGTATATGAATGGCTTTAGGGTAGAAACTTATCTTAGGAAAGGAAAAATATAGCCGTGTAATAAGATTGATTCATGGAAACAAATGCAACACGGCAGAAAACATGGCATCAAAAGCGTAGTTGTCTTTTCCGTTAATCCGATCTCATGGTCAAAAAAACAAGGCCTGCTTTCTTTTATTTTCACTATTAACATACATTTTTTGTTTGTTTAAAACATGGCCTGCTTTATTTTGTTTTCGCTAGTAATACACATTTGGATATTGTAGCGTACCATGAGACACCTCGATAAAACTAAAGTGTGAGAGTATGATTGAGTATGATTATGGCCCATATAGGTAGGTAACTGAAGGCAAAAATATCATACTGTTATTTTTTTTATGTAATTCTGTCGTATAACTTTTACCAAAAGATAATTTAAAGGTAAGTAATGGTTTTCTATTTTTTACCTAATTCATATTATAAATTTAAATATAGTTATTTCTTTATTATATATTTTATTATTTAATTAAAACTATATAATTTGTATTTAATTTTAAATATAATTTAATTAAATGAGAAAATAATAAAGAGAAATTGCATAGTGAAAAAAAAACAAATTATAAAATGTTATATTGTTAAATGCTATTACCAAAATTAAAATTATGATTAACTAATATTTTTTTATTAACATAGGTACATTTAATATGTGTGTGTTTATTTTTTATTAATACATATTTATAATTAAATTTATTAAAATATGTTTTTAATATAATAATAAGTCATTTTAAATTGAAAATATGGAAAAAAATCTATAATCTGTTAAAATAGAAATAATAACAAGAATATAAAAAATAAATAAAAAAGCTAAATATAAAGGAAATGAAACTAAAAAACACAAGCTTAATAACAAACATAAATGGAAGTTACTAAAAAGCCCTATACAAGATTATATTGTAGAATTTTTTAATTAATTGAAAGATTGTATTAAAAGATACTATTTATTATTTAATATGAAATAGATATATAATTTGTTTTCTCAATTTAAAATTAATATATGATATTAACAAAATATTTAAAAAAAAAATCAATTTAATTTATAAACTTAAAGAAAGATATACACTTTGAGGGTTTTGATTACAACCATTAATTCATAAAATGTAAATCAATTAATTTATAATCATTTGATGAGTATGACTTAACTACCTACACAATACAACAATGTTGTTTTAGGTAGAATGGCTCTATACATCTCTTATAATTACCACATTACCATACAGATCAAGACATATTCCAGCTTGCATCTTGTTATGCACCACACTTTTCAAGCCATATAAGATTAATTTTTTTGTAAAGAGATATATATACTTAATAGAAACAATTCGTAGTTTCTAAATCTATTTGATTTAGTAATTAGAATATTTAGGAAAAAATTCAAAACCCATGCAGTGCAAAAAGTAGTAAGAAGCGTTTTTTTGTTTTTCAAATTCAAGGAAAAAAAAAGTTAACGTAATCACAACATGATGAATACACAGGTTTTTCTAATTTTATTAAAAAAGGCAACAACAACTAAAATAGTTAAAAATAATGATTTATAATGGTTAATAAAACTTGAATCCATAACCAGTTATACTAAATATGGCATCTATCACCAATTACTCCAGTTGGATTTAGACGCTACACCTACTTACTATTGTCCACCTTCCTATTAAAAATATATTCAATGTTCCTACCAAAAACTCGGATGCATGCCCCCCTTTCCACTTTCATGCATATCACATAATATATGTTCAACTTTTGATCTTCCGTATTACATCATGGATCTTTTGGGTTTGGTGTCATACGTAGTTTCCCATGGCTAAGGCATGATAGAAAACAAGTTAACCATTGTTATATATATAATTATTGTTCAAATGTACTCTTATATATATAATTATTATAATTATTGTTCAAATGTACTGTTAATGTTGTTGTTAGGTAAATAATTTAGGTGTATTATAAGACTTGTTGCATTAACTTCAAAAGAATTATTAAAGAACTATCTCTATGAAATCTGCATTTTTATTTATTAATACTAGTCCTTCTATTTTGAAATGTCATCTATTACATTTTTTCTACTCTCACAATTATAGAAATCTAAAAAATAATATATATCCAACAAATTTCTTCATTAAACCAAACGTTGCATTAAAAAATAACTTAAAAAAAAGTATTTAAATCAATTTTAAAATAATCAACATGATTCAATATTATAATTTCAATAATAAAGATAAATAGTTTTAAATGAAAAAATACTAGTTTTAAAAATTTCTTAAAAGTTTAAATACCAAAAATTATTAGATAAAAAATAAATTCCACATCTTATGAGTATCAATTGTATATTTAAAAAAAAAAAAACAAAACTATTTATAATCATTTTAAAAAACAGACATGATTCGAATATTATAATTCAAAGAAAAGATAAATAATTTGAAAATGAAAAATAATAGTTTTACTCTCCTTCTTTCTACAATACAAATAATTAATATTTCAAATAAATGCCACACTTATGAATAACAGACAATAATATATATAAAATGTATATATAAGGAGGCCACAATCTATTAAAAATAGCCATGGCTTATGTCATTGAATGAAATTAATTCTATCTCTATAAGAATTAATAGAATATATAATTTATAATATATAAGTAAACCATAATTATTTTTTGAACCTTGCAAAATCATTTGTGTCATGGAATGGAACAGTAATTCCATATTGATATAAAAAAAATAGATTAAAAATTAAATAAACATATTAAAAAAGATGGGCTTCTAACTTAAAACAATAACCATTAAAATAAATACAATTGAAAATCACTTTTGGTTCTTTCCTATATCATGGCAAATGATTTAAATTAATATTTTAATTTTTATTATACTGTTCCCGATAAAATATTAAATACAAATGTAATACTGTGGTTTTACGCTTGAAGAGTAGCGTATACATTTCCCCCGGTTCAAGGCAGCCGGGATCCCTATTCAATCCAATTGTTTCATTGGTTCGAATATTTTGGTCCGTTTAGAGGGCTTCCCGTAGAAGATTAGCATATACAACTTTCCTGATTCCATGTTCTGACATAAAATGCTTGTTTCATTTGTTCGAATATTATGATGCTTGTTTCATTTGTTCGAATATTATGTTCGGTTTAGAGGGCTTCTCGTTGAAGAGTAGCATATACAATTTTCCTGATTCCATGTTCTGACATAAAATGCTCTCCAATTGTGTTGTCGTGGAGTGGTTGATTGACAACGATTGCTGGCAGGATTGATCAGCGCTAGGTTTCTGGGCATCCCATTGAAGAGTAGCGTATATAATTTCTCGTGTTACATGTCGTAGCGAGATTCCGAATCAATCCAGTTGCTTCCTTGGCTGGAATATTTTGTTAGGTTTCGATGCCTCCCGTTCAAGAGTAGAGCATACAATTTCTCCGGCTCCATGTTCTCGCATCTAAAGTCTCTGATTGTATTGTCGTTCAGAGGTTGATGGACAGTGATAGGTGGCAGGAGTGATCAGCGCAAACTTTGCGTTGCGTGGGCAGATACCCGATACCTTCTATCAATAATTTCTTTGGCGTAAAGGAGATTACATTCATTTATATTTTAAATATTATGCATCTCATGCCATTCAATTTCAGTTTATTATGCTGAATTCGTTAAGATATTGATAGGGGTTGATCACATTTTTGTTTTTTTGTTTTCCTTACTTATAAAATTCATTTTCAGTTCTATTTTAAAATGTTATGCATGTC
This sequence comes from Pinus taeda, assembly GCA_000404065.3. Lineage (NCBI taxonomy): Eukaryota > Viridiplantae > Streptophyta > Pinopsida > Pinales > Pinaceae > Pinus > Pinus taeda. The sequence goes on along the minus strand of APFE030334488.1, from coordinate 148,921 downwards.
ATTCAATGTCTGGCATGTAATTCATTTTCAGTTTATTTTTTCCAGTTAATGTTTTGACATAATTTAAATTATTTCTTATCTTAGTGTAAAATAAGAATAATTCATTTTCAGTTTATTTTTTCCAGTTAATGTTTTGATATAATTTAAATTATTTATTATCTTAGTGTAAAATAAGAATAACACATGCAAAACAAATGAATATTTTCCAAAATAAACCTCTTTGAACATTTTATCATGAGCAAGCAATTGTTTGTTTTGTGAGGCTGAATTCCCTAGGATGATGATTAATGTTGAAAACTTATTATTCTTGAGTTGTAAGTGTCTATTTAATATTGTTATTTTTTTTTTCCTATGTTATTATAATGGATAAAAGAGTCGGCTTTTGTCTCTCTTGTTATTTTTCTATATTGTTATAATTGATAAAGGAGCAGATTCAAAGATGATCCATTTTAGAATCATCATTTGGTATCATCACAAGTCCGTTTTTTTGGATACTCATGTCAAACTCTAACTCGCTCTCTATTCCAAAATTAATAAAAGTGATTAAGACTATTGGTACATCAAAACGATAATAATTTTTTATGAGTGAAGATTAATGAGAGATTGTAGAAACAAGTTACGAAGAGTTTTTTTTATTGGAATGTTCTTATAACTAATGATAGAGAATTTAGGAAAGGAGCTAAAAAGAAGAAGAATTCTAATTTATTTCACATGTAAATATCTCTAGATATATCCAATAATTGCATATGCAAACATAGTTGAGGATTCCTCCCAGTTTTTGTAAGAAGCTGAATTTGATGTTGTCAAATTAGTGATATTAAAAAAAGAATCTGAACAGTCAAGAAGTTGGAAATGTGAGTGATTATTGTGCATTGTTCTTGGATAGAATGTGAATAAAGAGGTCATGATTAAAAATGTTTTGACGTCTCTAACACAAAGGTAGAGCCATGCTAGTCAAACACTAAATAAAGAAAGGATTTTTTAACCTTTTTGTTTGGTCACGTAGTTGGATCTCTTATTTATCATGAAGAAAGGTTGAGAAATTCATTGGGAGAAAGTGGTTAGAAAACTTTTCGCTTGATATTACAAATTACAAAAAATGATTATGAAAACATTAGAATCAAAAGAAACCAAGGCCAGTATAAAAACAAAAAAAAATTATTAAAGAAAAATAGAGAATGAGGTTGTTAAAGAAATAAAGGTAGCATAAGTTTTGATAATAGAAATATTTAGTGTTATCATTATAATACATATGGTAAATTATTGTCTTCTTCCAAGTTCAAGTCCTCTTCCAAGAAAGGTAAAATCCTTAAATGAAATTTATGGATGTACATTTTTCTGTTTAATTCCTCATATGGAAGAAGAGCCAACATATTTTGAAGATGAAGAATGGTGCAAAACAATGAATGAAGAGATTGTAGAAATTTAGAGGAATGAAACATGGGAGCTTGTACATCCTCCTTGTAAGAAGGAAGTCATTGGGATGAAATTGGTGCATAAATAAATTATGAAGTAGATGAATGCATAGAAAAGTAGAAAGTAAGCTTAGTATAAAAGGTGTATGCTCAATAACCAAGTATTGACTACAACAAAACTTATCCTCCTATTGCAATATTGGATAGAATAGAAATGATTTTGGAATTATTAACATAATTTAATTGGTTTGTTTATTAGTTTTATGTGAAACCAAACATTTTATTTTTTGTTAAAGGAGGAAGTTGTCTATGTTCAACATCCCAAAGGATATAAAGTTGCAAGAAATGAATACAAATTCTACAAAATGAAGAGGGCCCTTTATGGGCCTAACAAGCTACAAGAGCATGACATAGAAAAATTAATGATTATTTTTTGAAAAATGGATTTAACAAAAGTGAAAGTGAACCCACATTATATATCAAGTCAAATGGTAATGGTATACTAGTTTTTTCCTTATGTGTAAATGGATTGATATATACATCATCAAGTAATCTATTAGTGGAACCATTCAAACATGCCAAGATGACTGGACTTGAAATGACTAATTAAGTATTGATGCAATATTTTCTTCACATGGGAGTGAGGAAAATTGAAGATGGTGTATTTATTTCACAAGAGAAATATGCCACAGGTCTTATTTACTAGTGGAAAATGGAAAATAGGAAACCCATGGGAACAACCATGAATACAAATGATCATTTTTCTATAGAGGATGGAGTTAAAAAGGTAGATTATAAATCCTAAAGTATTTTGGTAGGAATTATTTTGTATCATACTTCCATTAGACTTGATATTATGGAAGAAATAAGATTTATATCTAGATTCATTTAGAGTTCATGTAAGGTTCATTTTAGAGGATCATTTTCTTTTTTAGGTATCTCATCAATTTTGGTATTTGGTATTCTTAAGAGAATGATTTTAGGCTGGTTGGTGTTATAGCTCAAAATGCGAGTATATGGGTCCTCCATAGCTCAAAGTGACACCATGTTGGGTTTACTAGGGAAAGCATAAAAATGGAGATTGTAATGCAAAAAATGGTCCATATAAACCCTACAAAAGATACCATATTTCCTCTTCAATCCACCTAGAATAATACCATGGAGAATTACAGTGCTCTTATCAGCTTTCCATGGAGAGTTTCAATGCTCCAATGGCACAACAGAAGAGATTTGACATAGCTAGAGTTGGTAGAGTGAATGGATAAGGGTATAAATGGTCAAAATCGATTTGTTCAAATGATAAGGATGAAAGGACCATATCAAACATAGTCATGGAAGTGTTTAGACACATCTTATCACTCCTACTAGGCATCTGTAATACCAATGTTGTCCATGGAACATATATAGAAAATTTTAGACAATGAAATGATGTTAGATTGAGTACCCAAGCTCCCCTTGTGCTAAGCTACAAAGTACTATGTGCATAGATAGTGAGTTATGGAGAGAGGAGAGACAATACAGTGATTGAATCATTTTGAGATCTTGGCTCCATAAATATCCTCACCTTTTATTGGAACAAAAACAACAAAAAATCTCAAATTACATTTTTTATAAGACTACTGTTACCATTACCATTATGAAAACCCAAATACGAACACAATTAATATTCAGTAAAATTATGTTTTTGGGGAAAAAGTAGATGCTTTGATTATACCATTGGAGTGTACATAGTTTCTCCCTTCATATTCCCTCATCCCTATCCCTCCTCTCACCATATATCACTAGCAAGGCACATACTATTATTTAGCTTATGGCAAGGGGAAGTTAGGTCCTCAATCCGATAGCATTTCATTGTATAAAATTTTCTTCGCTTCCTATGTTGAGAGCATTACCTTTATAGATTGCTTGGAGGAGTGATCATATCTATCTAGACACTTTTTTAACCATGTTTTATTAGTTCATTTCATCATTATCTTCTAGAAATTATTAGTTTTTACCTCTTCTTTCATTATCCATTTTCTCTACTAGCCATACTTACTCCAACTATATTTTGTTATGTAACATGAGCATTGCAACCCTCTCTGAAAAGAAAACAAGAGAATTACAAGTCTTTTCGCTATATTTTGAGGTGTGTGGAAGAGGTAAAATACTAACTTTTCTAGGGTTTCCATGGACCTATTTTTTCACTCTAATCTCCATTTTGATTCCTTTCCCTAGCAGGTACAAAGGGGTGTCACTTTGAGATATAGAGGACACAGATGGTGAAATTTTGAGATGTAATAAATGGCCTTTAATGTATGAGGTTAGAAGATAAGTTGCTAGTTTAAATAACTTACAGTAATCTTAGTGATCTAGGTGAGGTGAGGGAACAAAGGATGTAGAACTTGTAGAGGGCTACAAAACACATAGTCATACACATATCATATGCATACCCTAGGTAGGAATACCAATACTTTGTACTGAAATATGAGAAAATTGATGCCCACATTATTGGTTGCATGGTGTTGGAATTGATGTTAACCCGAAATTTAGTGTTGGCATTGATGTCAATAGGATTCTATGGATTGTGTTAATGTTTTGATGCTTGATATAGGTTCTATTGAGGTGTCACAAAATTTTCTTAGGTTCCCAAAGTCTATACACGTTCTTAGCATGTTGTAGAAGAAGTGGCAATAATTTATGGGAAAAGAAAGCTTGAATTTACCTATGTTAAAGTAGTGACACACACTCCAGTTGTCATAGTGCATCACTAGGCTAGTGCTACTCTCTTCCCATTGTACACCTATGTAATTTAGTGTTAGGCTACTAGATCTATGTTTGTTCAATTTCTTCTAGATGAAAAACAAATTATCACACACACAAAATATCAGTGATTTCGTAGAGTATTTTGCTAAGAAGGTTGGATTAAGGGTTGTTGACTTATTTTATAATGTTCATAATTTTCTAGTCATTATTATGATGTGAATCGATTGATTGAGTAATCAATTTAGTGGATGATATTGTCATGGTGTAATTGTTGTGGAGATGATCTAGTCATGATTGAATAAGTCTCTAATGTGTGAATGCCTTGAAGGTCTAGCATAATAGAGAGATTGAACCATTTTATTGAGCTTCCAATTATATATGCTGAGGATGATCCTTGGTAATGTTAGAATTGGAAACTATGTGCGAAATATATATCATATACCCATGTGACAAATGGATTGTTCGATTGGGTGAAAATATCTAAGCCAAATTGAGTTTTGTGGTGAGTGCACATGGGCTAGATAAGATCAAATTGAGCCAAGGATATTTGAGTGCATTGATAGAGCATTGTGACAGATTTTTTTATGCCAAATAAAATTAGTGTAAGAGAATTGTTTCAATTATAGAGTGCTTGGATCAAAGTTATAAACTAACATTGTTTATGTGCATGGGTTCTATGATGAATATAATGTCGTAACTTCTATGTTCTGGTCATATTCCTTGTAATTTTGGGTTTATGTATGTAATATGCTATTCGTATTAATGTCTAATTCTTGTGAGTATCCCATGACCATACTTGTTGTATGAGTTGATGTATTGAGAGCGCAGTTTTGTCAAGTATTGAGTAGAATTGATGTCTTGTCATGATGTATGTTATTGTGTAGGATATAGAGTAGAGTTTGGTTTTTATATTGTTTAGATTCATTGTTATGATCCTCATGAGATTATTGCATGCTCTTAGTTGTTTTGAGGAGAGATTGTATCTATTAGTGGAAGTTTGTATTGATGGTAAAGAGTTTGAGTCAAAGATTGATTCAGTCGATGAGCTTATCATTAGTGTGGGTCCAATATGAAAATATGATGAAATGATTCCCGTGGTTTGTTGTTCTTATTTCAGGTAGATCTATTTTGAACTTTTGAAATGAGGTCCATATAGAAGCTTGAAGGTTAGGACCTCTAGTCATAGAAAGTGGTAGCTTATATTTTAGGGCCTAGTTGCATCCTTTAGTAGCAACCTGGGTAAATGGGAGAAGAGGATTTTGACTAGTGGTAGTTACATGAACTTGGGAGTTTTGAAAATAGCACCAAGGAATGTTAAAAATAGCATATAAAAATTGCAATTTAATTTTTTCCTTCAATTAAATTGAGAATTAAATTGTAATTCTATTCTCATAAAAACTTGTAATAGTTAACTAAGTTAAGTTGACTTAGTTGCCTTATGAAATTTGAGTTGGAAGTGTATCTAGAGTCATGTAGAGTGATCCCTAAATTTTAGGGGTCAGGGTTGAGTTGTTTGGAGTTGTAATAAGATAACTGAGTCTCACTAAGTTATAGTCTGTTAAACTAGCTCTGAATATTAGTGGAACCAATAGAGGTCTAGTAGTGAAGTAGTGCGCCAATGCATCAATAGTAACACACTATTTAACTCAAGATTCACTCACAAATAATTCATGCATGTTGATGGGCCGCCAAATTAGACACAAATTAAGGCCCATATAACCTTTCTTAGACACATTAAGGCTATATTATACCTCTTCTTGTACACTTAATAATATTTTTTAGCTTTAATATGTTCATTAGGAAGGTTTATATATGATTTTATATTTGTGCCTAATATTAGTTATTTTTGTAGAATAATATGAGAATATTGGCTAGATTATGAAGATTTGCAAGAAGAATAATTTAGGGACCTGCTCCTTCCTACAAGAGGATTAATATTGGATAATAAATCAACAAGATATTCTAAAATTATTTCACAAATTCTGGAGCTCCAAAGATTGAGAAAACCTAGGAATGTGTTCCCTATCATTTAATGTAGATTCCTAGTGTTGGGAACCAAATCCACCATTTGAGATGTTATGTAGGGGAAATCTTCCTCCTTTCAAGGAGAATCCTGCATGATCATCTTGTATAAGTAAAAATTTGAATTTTCCTCTAGGGGATGGTTTTTCTTTGTCCTCTTGAGGAGAAAACATGTATTTTTGTGGCTCCACTTTCATTTCTTGAAGGGATGTAATTGCATTGATGGAAATAATGAAGTTTGGTACCATTTTTAGCTGTTAAATTTTGGTCTCCTTCATAATACCCTGAGTTTCCTTGGTATTGTCCATCCCAGGAGCCTAAAAGCCCTTTCGTATAATTTATTTTTCTTCTTTTCTCTTCTTATTCACATGCATCTATTGTTCTTATTTTCTTCTATTTTTTCATTTAATATTGATGATTTCTTGGTGTAGGATTGAGTTCAATGGTTGAAGTAAGTTATTTTGTAACATCACAAGCATGATTCATCCTTGGAGCAGCTTTGGAAGGTCACAATAGTCATTGAGCTACTTGGATTAGTTTGTTAATTCTCAAATCTAAATTTCTGGAACTCGTTTGAACAAATAGTAGTAATTTTTATGTTATTGTTTTAGAACATGCTAATGAGCTTAAATTTAGTTTAGTCCATTTGAATTATATCATAAAATAATTCAAGTTAATAATAATTTACTCCATTTTTATTTTCACTTGATTAGGTTAGGCATTTTATAGATTAACTAGCTCACTAGTTCTCAAATTTCTAGATTTTAGACTAATAATTTTCTTCCTTTTTTAGCATATGTTAAGAGGGGTATTTTTAAGTGATTCCACTTGCAATGGAGACTAATCCTATTCAATAAAAAAAAAAAAATCCCATCCAATTTTGATTTGATTTTCTTGGTCATTCAATGAAGTATACCTTCTTGTAGCAAATTTTGTAATGTCCTCTAGCAACCTATAACTTCCTATAGCACTTGTAACTTCCTATAACACTTTTCTGGAACGTATACACTTGCCCAGATTTGCTCAAAAGGCTTGGATTTTGTCCCTTAAGGTTGAATGATTACCCCTAGGCTCTAAATCCATGATTGAGGAAGAATAAACACTAATTACGATGTGCCTTTTTAAAAATTAGATTAGACCTATTTATTTGAATTCATGCCCTTAGGATTCCAATTACAAAATTGTTGTTCTTGCCTAGGATTAATTTCACTTTAAAGTAACATTTCCATTTATGCAACTATTTTAGGATTTATTTTCATTACATTCACTCCATTACATCATGACAATGAAAGGAGGACACATTGTGTGATGAACATATAATGTTGATACCTCTTAAGTTTGTACAAACCTCAGGTGGATAATTAAAGTTCATAGTTGTGTGAGTTGCAACATTCCTATTGCAATACTATGAATTATCACTTTTTGGTGTCATTGCTGGGGAGGTGCCAAAGTATGCATTGTTTTCTTCCCTACTTGATTCATTTCTTTTTACTTTCTCCAAAATACAGAAAATTGCATTAGGCATATTTCATTTCAAGAACAGAAAATTGCATTGCATTAGCATTCTTATTCCAAAAAAACTCTCCAACACCAACTCCATCCCATTTGATCATGTGGTGTAACAAGAGCCACATCACCATTCATTTTTGTAGGCATAAGAAGAAGATGTAACAAAGAAGGTAGAAGAAATGGATGGATATGATGACAATGAGGAAGATCCTCTTGGATTTCTGATTCAAGATATATATATCAATGTGCATATGAAGAACATCCCTCCATCTTTCCTTCCCAACTTCCATTTATGAGGTCAAAGGATCCAGAAACTGTTCTCTTTGAATTTTAATCCTTTGTATATCTTATGGTTACTTACTAAACCCTCAAAAGTTGAGATTGCTTTTGGCAACATCGACACATAGAGCTCTTAAATGGTTCATGATTTTAGGGACTAATTCAATAAGATCATGGAATGATACACAAAAGATATTTCTAGAAAAATATAAATATCATGATCTTAAAGAATATATATTTAGAATGAATCAAAAGGAAGATGAGCGCCTTGAGGATCTAATTGAGAGGTTCCTATATAATGTTAAGAGACGAAAATTACATCATTTAGGATCCAACAGAGTAAAAAAAAATCTTAATTAGAACAATTAGAGATGAGTGTATTGATCTCCTTGATCTCATCACTAGAGGTGATGTATACCAATTATCATTTGAATAAATTTGTGAAACATGAAAACACATATCAAGAGGAAGGGAAAGAGTAAGTAAATCAACATCAAGATCGATAAGTCATGCTAAGAAAACAAATAGAAATGTTAAGAATTCAAGATGAGGATAAATAAGATGTTGATATTTGTGTTGTCCATGTAGAATCACATGATATTAAATATTTCCTAGCATTACCAAGGTTGAAGGGAGTTTCCCAAGAGGACAATGGAGCAAGTCAATCACCAAAGCAATTATGTTATGTAGCTCCAAGAAGACTATTGAAGCGTAGTCAACCTAGTATGATGCAAGAGCCTAATTCACAATTTCAAGCTTATGCACATCCATCTCAAAGTAATTGGAATACAACATTTCCTTGGCAACCTTGATCATCTCAACCCCAAAAACCAATGTTAGTAACAAGGTTGGCAAGGACCTTATGGGATAAATCCATAATATCCTCAATATCCTCCATACCCAACTCCATGTTATCCCTACCATCCACATCCATGAAAACCACAACCCCAGCAACATCCATTTCAAATATCCACTCACACTCAACTACCTATACCACCATTTTCAATCCCATACAAGGAAGTAGCTCAACCCACTTACAATGCTGAGGTGCAACACTTCCTAACATACCCTCTTGATCTCAATGGTATTCATCTTATCTTGGGAAGAGTATTGCAAAAAAAAGATTCTCTTGATGTCATTGAAGGACAACATTTAGAAAAATAAGATTCAAATTAGAATACCAAAAGATCATGTGTTGCACTCGATGGAGAGAAGACATCAAGATCAGAGATTGAGATAGTTCCATTATGTTCACCATTAGATCCTCTATGTGTTAAAGAAAGTAATCAACAAAAAGATCTAAATTTCATGGAAGAAGAAGACACCCAAGATGATCCAACTCAAAAAGTAGAGTAGGGGCATCACAAATATATTGAAATATGGTTCTAGACAAACATTAAGTTTTAGCAACACACTCTTCTTCAACAAATTATTCCTAATCTCATCTCAGTCAAAGAATTTGGTCTCCTACATTCAGGTACATGTCAAAGAATATGTTTCGAGCCTACACATTATTTTTTCTATCATCCAGTTATTCAAGTGGCTCCATTGGAAGTATTCCTACACTTGAAAATGATTTTATTTTTTCACGTAGAGTAGGATAGGAAAAAAATAAAAATGAAAAATAAGAAGAATTTAAAAATCAGCTTCAAACCTCCTTTGATGTGGCTAATATTGGATCATTTATTGAAAACCTCCATGAGGTTTTCAACGGGTTGGAAAAAAGATAAAAAGAAAATATCCTAGGTGAAAACCTCCTTTGAGACACCTACGAAGACCTACTAGTTAAAAACCTCAATGAGGCAGCTAGTAGTCCTAAAAAAAAAAAAATGAAAAAAAACCCTTTGCTCCATGTATCTCTCTGATGAATGTAAGTTCTCTCCAACCTCTACAAGCAACAAAAAAAGCTTGGCACCAAAAGAAAAATTTGGTCAAAATTTTAGTTAAAGGAAGTCAAACTTGGACCTTTTCCCCCTTTTCTCAAATGCTTTAGAAGGACCAAGTCCATGCCAATCTATAAACCTCATCTCTTTCCACCATCCACCCATCATTCTCAAGATTTTCCCATTCATTTTTATTGTTGTCCTAAAATGTTATAGGAAGGCTCTCTTTTGCTACAGCAAGCCGAAATACATAGAGCAGAAAATTATTTTTGTCATAACTTGAAAACCATACATCCATTTGTCGATATGTTTTAGGTAGAGATGCATATAGATTATGGTAACATGCCCAAGCAACTTCAACAAATTTTGGTGCACAACTTTTGAGAAATTGACCTCCATCACCTATAACCATTTTTTATTTTTCTCGATATCCATGCATCCAATTTCTAAATTGTTTCATTGGTAAATTCATATGGATGATCATAACATTCCTAGAAAATTTCAGCAAATTATGGTGAACACTTTTTGATAAATTGACCTCTATCACCTACATCCATTTTTATTTTTTCTCAAGATTCGTGCATCCATTGGCCAATATTTTTAATGGATAGATGCATAGGGATGGTCACAACATGCTCACCAAATTTGAGGTCAATCCAATCTACCATTTGAGAGATATGCATAAAATAATTTTTCTACAAGTGGTTGTCCTGAAATGCTACAAGAAGTTCTAAATTGCTACAGGGTAGCCGAGAAGAAGCTAGAGGACACAATCTAATTGGAGAAAGGGGTCAAAAGGTTATTTTCTATTTAGGTAAGGTTTATATAGGTCCACCATAGCCTCATCATTCATTTTCCACACTGCTTGACCTCTTCTCCACTCTCATTTTCATCTTTGTCCATGAAAAATCTTCATTTTCACCCATTCTTCCATCCCTTCCACCATAAAAAGGCCTTTCATCCTTGTCAAAATATTACTCATGAATTATGAGTATTTTTAAAGGTACAACCTAAAAGAAATAATGATCCTAGGACGGTTTATTTGACTGCTAGACGAACAAACATAGTCTTGTAGAAATCTGCACAAACCCTCTAAAACCACAATCAAAACCACTTGGAAGCACAAAAATGAAGAATTGACCTGCATGAAGCATTGAGGAATCATATCCTCAATCTTGGGTAGACAATAAAATTTTGCAGGACTACTTCAGGGTCACGAATCATATTAAACAACAATAGCTTGATCTGCCATCAAGAAGACCCACACAAATTCAATCAACCAAGGACATTTGAAGAGAAAAAATTCAAAGCAAAGTCAATGCATGGGGAAAAATGCAAAAAAAATATGACACCTCAAGAAGCCAACAGATAAACCATTACCTTTGTTCAAAAGTAAAATGCAACCACCAAAGGATCATCACTATCATCTTTAGAACAACCAAAGGGAGCTTCAACAATCATATTAGCAACCTCAATATCACCTACAAAAATACATCAAGGGTAAGCACCAGGTATTGAATCTTCAAAACCTTTCCTATGAACTTATTCTAGCTTAAAAAACATTTCAAGTGTATGAAGGAAAAGGTTTTATAGCCCATATTAGTAGCAGAGCAACCTTGACTTTATCTAGCAATTAACTTCGCTTTTCCACCAACACACCCACACATGGGGGAGAAGACAAGAGAAAAGGGAAGAGGACTTGAGAAAGTGGGATGTAATAATTTAGTCATGAAGACAAGGAGTGTGAAGGGGTAAGTGAGGGCCAACTCAATTAACTCAAGTGGGATGTAATAATTTAATCATCAAGACGAGTGTGAAGGGGTAGGTGAGGGCCAACTCAATTAACTCAAAGAACTTTGAGCTTATTTTGTATGCAATGAAAAAATAGAGAAAATTAAAAAAAAAAATAATGGGAAAAAAAAAGGTGGACCCACCACCTCTTGGCATGCAAATATTATTTTTTATACAATTCAGGTTGTGTGCAACTCATATAATCACCACTCTCCATCATCCCAGTAGCTCACAAATCAAATTCCAACCCCACTTTGGATTGCTACAAGAAGACTGTAATTGCTACAGGAAGATCATGTAGCACTACATGAAGCTATTGGAAGGCCGAGAAACTACTACAAGAAGCTAATAAGAGTGTTATAGGAAGGGAAATTTCTCCCTCAAGCCTTAGAGAGAAAGGAAATATTCGAAGTAAATGGAAAAGGTGAAAAAAAAATGTTAAGGGGGTATGATGATGGAATTGCACTTGATTTTGTAGTCAATTCACAAGATCCAAGTGGCCAAGAAGATGAACTAAAGGCAAGGTGTTGCCCTAAAAATTAAAATTCATTACAGTTGAAGAATAACCTAAGAGAAAGAAGTAGCATCAACCTACATTAGGGATTCCTTGGGAAACTAATATAGGGAAAAAATGCAATAGAAATAAGAGAAACATAAAGATAATCAAATAGACCAACAAACGAAGAATTAAACATGTCAACATATATGAAGAACAACAGGGCAAGGAGGATGGATAGGTTGCTTGGAGGATGAGCAACCGTTTCAGTAGGGGATATGATAAGCCTCCAAATTAGACACAAATTGAGGTCCATATAGCCTTTCTTAGGAAGATGAAGACTATATTAAATCTCTCCTTATAAACTTGATAATGTTTTTTTCGCTCTAATATGTTCATTAGGAAGGTTTAGAGATGATTTCATATTTCTGCCTAATATTTTTTTTTTCTAGAATATTGTGAGAATATGGGTAGATTATGAACATTTGGAGTTGGAGATAATTTAGGGACATTCTCTGTACTATAGGATTATCAATTTTGGATAATAAATCAACAAGATATTCTCAAATTATTGTATAAATTTTGGAGTTTCGATGATTGAGAAAATCTAGGAATGTGTTCCCTTTCATTTAATGCAAATCCCTAGTGTTGCGAACCAAATCCACTATTTGAGGGATTTTGGAGAGGAAATATTCCCCCTTTCAAGAAGAATTCTTCCTTGTAATCTTGTATAGCTACCAATTTGAACTTTCCTATAGTGGTTGGTTTTTCTTAGTCCTCTTGTGGAGAAAGCTTATATTCTTGCAACTCCACTTTCATTTATTGTAGGGATGCAATTTCATTGATAGAAATAATGAAGTTTGGTACATTTTAAGCTTCAAAATCTTGGTCTCCCTCATAGGAATATGAGTTTTCTTGGGCCTGGTCATCACGGGAGCCTCAGATCTCTTTTATATAATTTACTTTTCTTCTTTTCACTTGTTATTCCCATGCATCTCTTGTTCTTGTTTTCTTGTATTTCTACATTTAGTATGATTATTTTTTGTTGAATGATTGGGTTAAATGGTTGAAGTAAGTTATTTTATATGATAAAAAGCAATATTTAATACTTGGAACAACTTTAGAAACTCACAGTAATTATCGAAGCTACTTGGATTAGTTTTCTTGTTCCTAAATCTAAATTTTTGGAAGTTCCTTCTCGCAAATAGTAGTAATTTTTTGCTATTTTTTAGAGCATGCTAATGAGATTAAATTGAGTTGATTCCACTTACATTAGATCATAAGAACATTAAATCAATAACATAATTCACCCCATTTTGTTTTCACCTGATTAGGTTAGGCATTTGACAGATTTACTAGCTCACTAGTTCTCGAATTTCTAGATTTTAGACTAGTAATTTTCTGTTATTTCTTAGTATGTGTTAACAACAGTATTTTTGAGTTGTTCCACTTGTAATCGAGACCTAAGAAATCATATTGAATAAAATAAAATTTCCCATCCAATTCAGATTTGATTTTTTTCATCGTTCAATGAAGGATATCTTCTTGTAGAAAATATCATAACTTCTAATAGCAACCTGTAACTTCCTATAGCATCACCTGTAACTTCTTGGAGCACTCTTCTAGCACATATATACTTGTACTTTTGTGTTGAATCATGAACCCTAGGCTCTAAATCCATGATTGATTAATAATAAACACCAATCAGGACATGCCTTTTTAAAAAGTAGATTAGGTGTATTTATTTGAATTCTTGTTCTTTGGATTTCAATTACAAATTGTTGTTCATCAATAGGATTAATTTCTTTCAAAGTAACATTTCCATTTATGTAATTAGTTTAGGATTTGTTTTTATTAAATTCACTCCACTACATAATGAAAGTGAAAGAAGGAAACATTTTATGCTACAAATATAGTGCCTATACCTCTTAAGTTTGTACGAACGCAGGGTTGATAGTTAAAGTTGTTTTCCTTGGGAGTTGCAACATTCTTGTTGAAATACTGAAGCTCATTACATGTCAATTCATATGAAGACCGTGTTAAGATTAGAGTCTAGCGATAGTGTACTATTAGTTTTATAATTCTCTGATTTATACGGATTGTGCATCCAATCAATTAAGGACCTCTGTTTGGATTGTGCAATTATGGAGAGTGGATTTCCCAATTAAATATAGGTTGATTCCTCTAGGAATTGTGCAAGGAAGTTGGGGCTTGGAAAGCTAGTAAATTGGCTAAGTCTTGGCCAGAGTTATCCTAGGAAGTAGAGAGTTAGATCGTACTAGTGTAGGAATTGTTTAGGACAAACAAGCATTGCATTTTCTTCTTAGGTCTTTTGGTCAGTACAAAATATATAGTCAGGGTTTTGAGCAGTTGCTTCCACAGAGAAATATTGTGTTATGTGTGATTGATATTCTTCCTTTTCTACTTATTTTCTTCATTGATCAATTTTTCATTCTGCTGAAGAGTAGAGTAGATTCTTGTCTTTTGTTTTAGCATATCACATAAGCTATTGAATCTGCAGCAAAAATCTACATGGTATAAGAGTTGAAGATAGTACATAAGAGGAGATTTCAAGTTTGGTGTCGAGGTGAAAATCTAATTTCCAAGTTCGTACTTCAAACCAACAATGTGTCTTTCTACGGGTTGTGACTTTAGTATTCCTTGGAGGGAAACTTGAATTACATAGCTTGGAAGGGCAAGATGGAGGCAATGCTAGAACACAATGGCCTCAAGGAATTCATAGATCATGACATTCCTAAGCCTCCAACATCATATGCTAAAGATCTAGCCAATGGAGAAAGTGGGGAAAAAGCAAGAAGCATTATCCTGGAGAGAGTTTGAGACCACATTGTCTCGAGTCTCCATGTCAAGGAAACTCCATACTCAATGTGGAAGGAATTGATGGACCTGTTACGAAATAACAGTGACCATAGGAAATTGGCACTAAAGGACAAACTCAAAAATATCAAGATGAAGAAGGGTGACTATATTCTGATGTACTTTACCAAGTTCAACCATTTTTGGGATGAGCTTGGAAGTGTTAAGATTACTATTGTCGAAGACAATATGGTGAGCCTAGTTCTTCTAGGACTTTCCAAGAGTTGCATATTTATAACAACTGTGTTAATGGGAGGGAGAAGATATAGGATTGGGAGGGGTTGTGGTCTTATTTCATACAGGAAGAGATTCAACAAAACACGAGAGATGGGTCCTCTTCTAAATAAGTGGAAGAGGAATTTGGATTAGTGAGAAAATAAAACAAATCCAAGTGAATGAAGTCCCAAGGTGAGGTGAGTGGCAAGAAGAAGGACTTGTCGAAAGTTAAGTATTTTCATTGTCACGAGTACGAGTAAGAAAGCAAGCAAGAAGGAGCCAATAGTAATGGAAGCAGGTGAAACTCGAGATTCACAATTCAAACTTGATTTCACTCTCATTGCATGAATGGTCAACAATGTAATGGGAAGCATGTGGTATATCGATAGTCGTGCCTCATTCCATATGACAGAGAATAGACATCTCTTCAGTGATTTTTAGGAGAAAAACCTCAAGTAGAACATAGAGTTTGGAGATGACGGGAGGCCTGGCACTACCGGGATCAATATAGTTACCTTTCAGAGGGATTTTGGCTCCCATCTCAGAAGCACAGATGTGATGTATGTTCCAAGACTAAAGAAGAGTGTTGTTTCCGTCAAGGTATTGGAAGACCGTGGTTATTATGCGATTTTTAGTAAGGGAAAGGTTTTCCTTAGACACATTACCACAAGATAGGTGAAACATATCTGTGTGTGAGTTAAGAACCTGTATGCTCTCGACGTCGTTTATGCATGAAAATCCTTGAGGTTCAAGGCAAAGGTTAGAGACTTATTGGTTGAGAGGCAAAATGAATTACCTCTCAACATGCAGCTCCAAAAGCAGCGTCAGAAGCAGTCTCAAAAATTTGTGGAGAAACCACAATTAGAGAGGTAGAGAGTAGATAGAGTGGAGAGATCCACTAAAAAGGGAAGAAACAGCCTTAAAAGGAGCCTTAGAAATTTGTGGAGAAGCCATAATTGGAGAAGCAGAGAGGAGACCGAGTGGAGACATCTACTCAAGAAGAGACCTCTAGTAGGGGAACATTTTGCGGGAAGTGGGTAGAGGGAACACATGCAGCCATACCTTGAGGTGAGGTGTGGTTCAATGTAAAGTATTAATCCAAAGAGTGCAAAGCTTGTGGCCAGTTCCATTCAGATTTTTCTTCTCATGGATCATTACCTTGCTACAGGAGCCCATAGTACACTGTAGGAGGATGGTTCAGTTGTGGTTAATGTAGTCAGATATTAGAGTGACAGAAGTAGAGGCTAGCAGCAGTCAGATACTGAAGAGCACATAACAGATTTGATAGCAGTGAAGATGGCAAAAACGTGGAGTTAACAAGAGCGCAAATTTTCCATTGAACAGAGGCAGGGCTAGTAGTAGTCAGAGACTTCAGTGACATATGCATCATACTGATTCAGTTTGGATGCTTTTTGCTTATAGATGATGTAGTAGAAATAATAATGGTGACAAGTGTTGCATGAAGAACATTCCAAAGGTACTAGATTAGGATAGAGTTGAATTCCATTCTTGTTGAGAGGGAGTTATGAAAACAAGAACAAGAAATGTTAAAAATAACATCTAGAAATTCCAATTTAATTTTTCCTTAAATTAAATTGAGAATTAAATTGTAATTGTATTCTCTTAACAACGTGTAATAGTTAACTAAGTTAGGTTGAGTTAGTTGGCTTAGCAAATTTGAGTTGTAATTATATCTAGAGTCATGTACAGTGAACACTAAATTTTAGTGGCCCAAGTAGAGTTCTTTGGAGTTGTAATTAGATAACGCAGTCTCATTGAGTTATAGTCAATTAAAATAGTTATAATTGTAAGAGGCACTAGTAGAGGTCTAGTAGTGGAGTAGTGCACCAGTGCATCATGAGTACCACACTAATTAAGTGGAGATTCACCACAAATAATTCATGCATGTCAGTTTAGATGAAGACCCAATTGAGACTAGAGTTCAGGAACAATGTACTATCAATTCTATACTTTTCGGAGTTGTACAGATGGTGGATGTCAAAAGTTGAGGACCTATGTTTGGATTGCATAGTTATGGTGAGTGGATCTTCCAACTAAATATGGGTTGATTCCTCTAGTAATTTCGCAAGCAAGTAGGGGCTTGGAAGTGTAGTAAATTGGCTAAGTCTTGGCTAGAGTCAACCTAGGAAGTAGAGAGTTAGATTGTACTAGTATAGGAATTGCTTAGGACAAACAAGCATTGTATTTTCTTCTTATGTCTTGTAGTTAATGTAATATATATAGTCAGGGTTTTGACGAGTTTCTTTCCCCACAGAAATACTGTCTTATGTGTGATTGATATTCTTCCTTTTTTTCTTATTTTCTTCATCGATCAAATTTTGGTTTTCTACTGAAGGGTAGAGTAGATTCTTGTCTTTTGTTTTAGCATATAACATAAGATGTTTAATCTACAGTAAAAATATACATGGTATTAGAGATGAAGATAGCACACAAGAGCAGATTTCAAGTCTGGTGTCCAGGTGAAAATATAATTTGCAAGTTCATGCTTTAAAGGAGCAATATGTCTTTTTATGGGTTGTGACTTTAGTATGACTTGGAGGGAAACTTGAATTACATAGCTTGGAACGGAAAGATGGAGGTAATGAAAGAAGAAAATGGCCTCAAGGAAATCATAGAAAATGACATTCCTAAGCCTCCAACATCTGATGCTAAAGATCTAGATGAATGGAGAAAGTGTGTGGAAAAAGTGAGAAGCATTATCTTGGAGGGAGTTTGAGGCCACATTATCTCGAGTCTGAATGTCAACGATACTCCATACTCAATGTGTAGGGCATTGATGGACCTGTTTCCAAATAGAAGTTACCATAGGAAATTGGCACTGAAGGAAAAAATCAGAAAGATCAAGATGGATAAGGGCCACTCTATTTTGAAGTACTTTACCAAGTTCACCCATTTTCGAGATGAGCTTGAAAGTGTTGGGATTACTATTGTCGAAGATGATATGGTGAGCATAAATATTCTAGGACTTTCTAAAAGTTGTATAGTTATGATGAATATGTTAATGGGAGGGCGAAGCTATTGGATTGGGAGACGTTGTGGTCATATTTGGTATAGGAAGAGGTTCAGTGGAACATAAGAGATGGGACCTCTTCCAGAGAAGTGGAAGAGGAATTTTCATTAGTGAGAAAAGAAAAGAAAGCCGAGGGAAAGGATTTCCAGGTTGAGGTAAGTGGCAAGAAGAAGGAATTGTCGAAAGTCAAGTGGTTTCACTGTCACAATTATGGTCACTATGCAACAAATTTCCCACGAAAGAAAGAAAGCAAGAAGGAGACAGAAGTAATAGAAACAGGTCAAGCTCTAGCTTCCCAATTCAAACTTGCTTTCACTCTCATTGCATGCATTTTCAACAATGTAATGGGAAGCGTGTTGTATCTCGACAGTGGTGCCTTGTTCCATATGATGGGGAATAGACATCTCTTCAGTGATTTTGAGGAGAAAGACCTCAAGTAGAACATAGAGTTTAGAGATGATGGGAGGTTTAGCACTACTAGGATCGATAGAGTTACCTTTTAGAGGGAGTTTAGCTACCCTCTCAAATCACATATGTGATGTATGTTCCAATAGTAAAGAACAATGTTGTTTCGATCACAGCATTGGAAGACAATGGCTATGATGTGAGTTTTAGTAAGGGAAAGGTTTTCCTTAGACACATTGCCACGGGACAAGTGAAACATATCGGTATGTGAGTCAAGAACCTATATGCTCTTGAGGTCGAATATGCATGCAAAGCCTTGAGGTGAAAGGAAAAGGTTAGAGACTTATTGGTTCATAGGGAGAAGGAATTACCTCTCAACATGCCACTCTAGAAGCAACGTCAGAAGAAGTCTCAGAAAGTTGTGGAGCAACCACTATTAGAGAAGTAGAGAGGAGACTGAGTGGAGAGATCCACTCAACTAAAGAAGAAGGAGCCTTAGAATTATCCTTAGAAATTTGTGGAGAAA
The DNA here is from genome assembly GCA_000404065.3 of Pinus taeda. Classification (NCBI taxonomy): domain Eukaryota; kingdom Viridiplantae; phylum Streptophyta; class Pinopsida; order Pinales; family Pinaceae; genus Pinus; species Pinus taeda. The sequence continues at coordinate 129,726 of APFE030334488.1, read as the reverse complement.
CCATAATTGGATAAGCAGAGAGAAGACCAAGTGGAGACATCCACTCAAGAAGAGACCTCCAGTAGGGGAAAATTTTGCATGAGGTGGGAAGAAAAAGCACATGCAACCATACCTCAAGGTGAGAGGTGGTTCGATGTAAAGTATTAGTAACAAGAGTGCAAACATTTGGGTAGGGTCCATTGAGAGGTTTCTTCTCATGGATCATTACCTTGCCACTGGAGCCGTGAGTACAGTGTAGCATGATGGTTCAGTGGTGGTTAATGCAGTGAAATCTCAGAGTGATAGAGGCAACAATAGTCAAATACTACAGAACACAAAGAAGATTCGATGGTAGTGCATATGGCATAGATACAGAGTTAATAGAAGCGCAAAGTATCCATTTGACAGAGGAAAAGCTAGTAATAGTTAGAGACTTTGGTCACATATGTATCATATTGAAATAGTTTGGATGATTTTGGGTTGCAAATGTTGCAGTAAAAATAGTAATAGTGACAAGTGTTACATGAAGAACATTCCAAAGGTACCAAATTAGGATAGAGTTAAATTCCTTTCTTGTTGAGAGGGAGTGTTGAAAATAGCAACAAGAAATGTTAAAAATAACATCTAGAAATTCCTATTTAATTTTTCTCTGAATTAAATATAGAATTAGATTGGAGTTCTACTCTCATATTAACTTCTAATAGTTGACTACGTTAAGTTGACTTAGTCGGCTTAGGAAATTCGAGTTGGAATTATATCTAGAGTCATGTAGAGTGAGCACTAAATTTTAGCGACTCAAGTAGAGTTCTTTGGAGTTATAATTAGATAACTCAATCTCACTGAGTTATAGTCAATTAAACTAGTTATAAATGTTGGAGGAACTAGTAGAGGTCTAGTAGTGGAGTAGTGCACCAATGCATCACAAGTACCACACCAGTTAAATGAAGACTCACTAACAAATAATTCATGCATGTCAATTCAGATGAAGACCCAGTTGAGACTAGAGTTCAAGAACAATGTACCATCAGTTTTATAATTTTCCGAGTTGTACAAATGGTCGATGTAATTAGTTGAGGACCTATGTTTGGATTTCACATTTACGGTGAGTGGATTTCCTAATTAAATATTGGTTGATTCCTCTAGGAATTGTGAAAGCAAGTAGGTGAATGGAAGGCTAATAAATTGGATAAGCATTGGCCAAAGTCAGCTTAGGAAGAAAAGAGCTAGATTGTACTAGTGTATGAATTGTTCAAGATGAACAAGCATTGTATTTTCTTCTCATATCTTCTTATTCAAGAAATATAGATACTCGGGGTTTTGAGCAGTTGCTTTGCCCAAAAAAATATTGTGTTATGTGTGATTGATATTCTTCCTTCTCTGCTTATTTTTTTCATCGATCAATTTTTGGTTTCTGCTAAAGAGTAGAGTAGATTATAGTGTTTTGTTTTGGTGTATCACATAAGATGTTGAATCTATAGTAAAAATATACATGGTATCAAAGTAAAAGACAATACAAAAGAGGAGATTTCAATTTTGGTGTCCCAGTCAAAATCTAATTTCCAAGTTCATACTTCAAAGAAAAAAATATGTCTTTCGACATGTTACGACTTTAGTATTCCTTGGAGGGAAACTTGAATTACATATCTTGGAAGGGCAAGATGGAGGCAATGCTAGAAAACAATGCCCTCTAGGAATTCATAGATCATGAAATTCCTAAGCTTCCAACATCAAATGGTAAAGATCTCGCTGAATGGATAATGTGTGTAGAAAAAGTGAGAAGAATTATCATGGAGGGAGTTTGAGACAACATTGTCTTGAGTATCCATGTCAAGGATAGTCCATACTCAATGTAGAAGGCTTTGATGAACTTGTTCTGAAATAGAAGTGACCATAGGAAATTGGCACTGAAAGACAAACTTAGAAATATCAAGATGGAGAAGGGACTCTATTCTGAATTACTTTACCAAGTTCACCCATTTCCGGATGAGATTGGAAGTTTCGATATTATTGTTGTTGAAGACAATATGGTGAGCCTAGCTCTTATAGGACTTCCCAAGATTTGTATAGTTAGCAAGAGTATGTTAATGGGAGGGAGAAGCTATCAGATTAGGAGAAGAAGTGGTCATATTTGGTACAGGAAGAGATTCACTGGAACATGAGAGATGGGACCTCTTCCAAATAAGTGGAAGAGGAATTTGGATTAGTGATGAAAGAAAAGAAATCCAAGGGGAAAAAGTCCCAAGGTGGGGTGAGTGGCAAGAAAAAGGACTTGTCGAAAGTCAAGTTCTTTCACTGTCATGATTACGGGCACTATGCAATGAATTTTTCACAACAGAAAGCAAGCAAGGAGCTAGAAGTAGCAAAATTAGGTGAAGCTCTAGCTTCACAATTTGAACTTGATTTCACTCTCATTGCATGCATGGTTAGCAATGTAACTGGAAGAATTTTGTATCTCGACAATGGTATTTCATTCCATATGATGGGGAATAGAGATATCTTAAGTGATTTTGAGGAGAAAGACCTCAAATCATATATAGAGTTTGGAGATGACAAGAGGTCTAGCACTACCATAATTGATACGATTACCTTTCAGAGGGAGTCTAGCTCCCCTCTCAAAATCACAGATGTGATGTATGTTCCAAGACTAAAGAACAATGTTGTTTATGAATTGGTATTGGAGGATCGTGGCTATGATGTGATTTTTAGTAAGGGAAAAGTTTTCCTTAAACACATTGCCATGCGACAAGTGAAACATATCAGTCTGTGAGTCAAGAACTTGTATGTTCTCGAGGTCAAAGATGCATGAAAATCCTTGAGGTGCAAGTGAAAGGTTACAACCTTATTGGTTGGAGGGAGAATGAATTACCTCTCAATATGTAGCTCTAGAAGCAGCATCAGAAGCAGTCTCAGAAAGTTGTGGAGCAACCACAATTAGAGAATTAGAGAGGAAACCGAGTGGAGATATCCACTGAACCAGAGAAGAAATAGCCTCAGAAGGAGCCTCATAAATTTGTGGAGCAGCCATAATTGGAGAAGTAGATAGGGGACCGAGTGGAGCCAACCACTCAAGAAGAGACCTCAATTAGGGGGAAATTTTGCACGAAGTGGGTAGAGGGGGCACATGTAGCCATACCTTGAGGTGAAAGATGGTTCGATGTAATGTATAGTTGTAATAGTACGAAAATTTGGGCAGGGTCCATTGAGATGTTTTTTCTCATGGATCATTTCCTTGTTACGGGAGCCCATAGTACACTGTAGCAAGATGGTTCAGTGGCGCTTAATGCAATCAGATATCATAGTGACAAATGTACAGGCTAGTAGTGGTCAGATACTATAGAGCACAGAGTAGAGTTGACAACAATGCAGATGGCACAAAGAAAAAGTCAACAGAAGTGCAAAGCTTTCATTTGACAGAGGTAGAGCTAGTAGAAGTCAAAGATTATCGTGACATATGCATCATATTGATTCAGTTTGGATGATTTTGGGTTGCATATGTTGTAGTAGAAATAGTAACAGTGACAAGTGTTGCATGAAGAACATTCCAAAGGTACTAGATCAAGATAGAGTTGAATTCCTTTCTTATTGAGAGGGAGTGTTTAAAATAGCAACAATAAATATTAAAAATAACATCTAGAAATTCCAATTTAATTTTTCCTTCAATTAAATTGAGAATTAAATTGTAATTCTATTCTCATATCAATTTGTAAGAGTTAACTAAGTTAAGTTGACTTAGTTAGCTTAGAAAATTCGAGTTGGAATTCTATCTAGAGACATGTAGAGTGAACACTAAATTTTAGCGGCCCGAGTAGAGCTCTTTGGAGTTGTAATTAGATGATAGTTTGACTGAGTTATAGTCAATTAAACTAGTTATAAATGTTGGAGGAACTAGTAGAGGTCTAGTAGTGGAGTAGTGAACTAGTGCATCAACAGTACCACACCAGTTAAGTGAAGATTCACTCACAAATAATGCCTTGCTACTCATGTTTATTTCTTTATGTGTTTATTTGCTCATATGTTTTATATTTTTGTATGATTTTATATAGTTCTATTAGTTAATTAATGCAAGATTTAGTGGTTTGTAAGGATAAGGAAAAAAGAGGTAAAGTGTGATCCATCCGTACAATAATGATTGACGCCCCTTCTTAGTTTTGTCAAGCTTCCAACAATTGTTATCAAATAGGAGATTTTGTGTGCAACTTGATAATTGTATAGCACATGTGGGTGAAAATTTTGAAAACAAATAAAAATTAATACTCAAGGAGTATATGTCGTCACAGCTACAAACTTCAAGGTATGGAAAGAAAAAGTAAAATTTGAATTGTTATCTACATAAGGATATGATTTGTGGAAGTTAGTTTGTGAAGGTTGTGGTCAATATCTTTGCTAAACAAAGGATATGTAGTTGAATGTTCGAGCCAAGAATGTGATATATGAAAACCTCCATATTGTAGAACTAGAGAAAATAGTAGATCTGACATCTTCTAACGAGATCTCGAAAATATTGCATATGTTATATGGAAAGAACAAGCAAGATTGAGATATTGAGAAGCAGATCAAAAAGAAGAAGAATGAGAAGGATTCTCAGAAGAATTAATATCAACCAGAGCAATCTCATTCCCCTAGTACAAATGGCATTTCTTATCATCAAGAAGACAAATAAAAAAATGAAGCCTAGAAAATATGAAGGTATAAATAATGATGAGCTTATTTTGAGTGATGATTTAGATAGGACTAATGTTATCCTTTCTTAGTTAAGTAATCAAGTTGATGAATGTGATAACTTGATGACTCTTCAAGCTAAATATGGCTTAGCTATGGATGTAATAACAATATTATCTGTTGAGGTTAGCAAGCTAACAATTGTGTGTAGAGATCAGGAAAATATTTTTCATATCTATGATGAAAAGGAAGCTCAACTCAAAGAAGAAGTTATCGGCTTAAGGCTCCATCTAGAAGAAGTCTAAACAATTAAAGATGTTAAGGGGAGTGAGCTGAAAGAGAGAGAAGGTTGAGTGGAAGGGATTGAATATGAAGTTGTCACATTGAGGAAGCAACTAGAATAGGGGTACAATTACCTCAAGAATGTGAAGAGAAAAAATGCTTTGGATAGCCTACTCAACAACCAGAGATCTCCTTTGATGAGATTTGGTATTGTATTTCAAAGGAGAGAGTCTAGCTCACATGTACGAAAGAACAACAATGCTCAATATAAGAAGCATGTAGAAGGTAATAGAAATAGCAAGAGAAATAGAGGAAAGAAGTAAAAAATCCAACAACTAAGAAGAGAACCTCATGGATCACCCATGTCAATAAGATCATTTGGTGCTTCAGTTGACATAGGACAAATTTAGTTTTTTCACAATTTGTTTTCTCCTTTGATGGATGATGTAGAGTGTTACATTTGCCACAACTATGAACATGTTGTAGCCAACTAGAGAATAAAAGTGTACATATCCAACTAGAACAATGCACAAAAATTTGGGAAACAAATGATATTACCATCGAGTAGGTATACTAGTTCATTTAATGATTTTTTCATTGCTTGTAACTTTTTTGGCCATAAGGAAATTGCTTTTAGATCCAATCCATGTAGTAAAGAAACATTTTTTGTAGCTTATAGATCTAACATGAGAAACATAATATTTCACCCTATAGCCACATATCTTAGTCATGTGAGATGTTATTCATTTTGCAACTTTACTCACATGGGAAGAAATTACATGTTGTTTAGCTCTTCAAGATAGACCTAGCAAAAATAGTAGCAGATCGAGAGTAGGCCTAGTAGAAAGTAATAAGAGAATGTGCATGTGAAGAAGCAACCTAGTAAAGTGTGAAAGAAGAAGGAGGAGCAACAGGTGAAGTGTGGAATCACTCTAAATGCATTTGATGATGATGATTGATGGTATATAGATAGTTTATATTCCCATCACATGTCAGGGGAAAGGAGTGGTTTTCTCTTTTTGAGGAATACCAAAGTTGGCCTTAAAGGAAATACACCTAGTAAGGTGTTAGGAAAAGGAAAGGCCAGTCTTGGTGATGAGAAGACCAATGTAGCTAATGTGTTATTTGTTGAAGGGTTGAAGAAAAATATCCTAAACTTGAGTTAGATGGTTGATGGAGGCAAGAAAGTCATCTTCAATTCTAGAGGATGTTGCCTAAGGAAAGAGAAGAGAAAGGGAGTGATTATCAAAGGAATTAGGACACCATATAATATTTATGTGTTCAAGGGAAAAATGCGTAGAAGAAAGAAGTCAAAGACAACTTCTTCCTCTTCAAACTCCAAGTAGGGGAGATCAACCCCCACTGTAGTCCATTGGTTACTAGATGCATGTTCAAAAAATACTACAGAAGAATATGTCAGGTGCATAGCCTTAGCAAGAGCATATGGTAGCATGATCATTTGTAGAAGTTGTAGCAACAAAAACATGATATATTCGTGAATATAATGCATAATGAGGTCTACATGATCATCCTACATATTGGAGGTATAATCAGCTAAAGTGGATATATGCATGGTACTAGGGTTTCATGGTTCGATTTTCATTTTTAGCCTATTTTCACTCATTCTTTTAACAACACCATACATTGTAGAATGACGAGATTCAATTTTTTATTCTTTCTTTTACCAAAATTCTACAACCATCGCACCTACAAGAAAAGAAACATGCTTTGGTTAGTGTAAGTGCTCAGTTATGCAACATGTAACAGTGCAGGTTGCTAGAAGAGAAAGTGTGATGGGCCTAAAGACTAGGCTTTTTGAGCTGATTAACCAAAATATTTGGACTTTTTGGAGAGATAAGGATTAAGTCAATCAAAAGGGATGATTGTAAGGTGTCAAGGATATTGAGTGATACAGTTTCTAGGCCATTTGAGCAAATGTGACAAAATTTCCTATAATAGTTATGATCATGACATGTTAGTAACCCTAATGCTAGTCATGGTTGGGAGCAAGAGCTTTTATGGTTCAACCATATGTGAGAGAGAGTAATGCTTTGGCATGTATCTTAGTTTTACATTTGCTTCAACCATTTAAAGAACTCCTATTTATGATATGTAGCCCTATGTCATCATTGATGTCATCATTAGGTCATGGTTGGGTAATCATTGCGTTAGACATACATTAGATAAATATTCACAAGCCTAGTCATGTATCAAGGAGTTCAATCACTTCAACCTTATATAGGCTCATTGGTGTCATTGTAGTAGCTTTGAAAATCATTTTTATAGCCATGTAATATGGTCATGAAGCCATGCATTTCATTATATATCATATGATCATGATGTGTTGTAAGTTTTGGTCCAATTGGTAGCTTCTTGCATATGGCAAGGAGGCATATGAAACCACAAAAGCGTTTGTACAATAGCCATGAAGATTTTTTTGCAGCCACATTATATGTTTAGGGGTAGGGTGGTGTTGGCTTGTTGGCATGTGAAAGTTGTTGGTAGTTGATCTAATTTCATCAGCAAATAATTTTGTATCAACCTTTTTTATTATTATTATTAGGGTGGTGTATTTCGTGTGCCAACATGGTGTTTTAGCATGTTTGGGCCACCCTTTTCCATGGATGTCAAAGGGGGAGAGTGACACAACCACTAGTAGAGAATGAAGGTCAATCAACTTGTACAGAAGAACACCAATTTGGTATTTGTGGCTCTAGGTTGACATTAACACCAATGTTGGTTGCATGGTGTTGGCATTGATGTCAACCCTGGAGGCCACTGTGGTGGCATTTATGTCAATGGAGTTTTGAAGTCTTTTATGATGCTTTGATGCTTGACAAACGTTTTAATATGTCACAGAAACTTTGGAGGTTTCAATAGAATATAGAAGTGGCTGGCAAGTTATGGAACAAGTGACAACAATTTTTGGGAAAAGAAAGCTTGAATTTACCTAAGCTAAAGTAGTGCAAAAGACTCTGAACTTTCAAAGTACAACATTGGGTTAGTACCACTCCCCTCCCATCATATGTCTAGGAATTTTAGTACCACGTTAATAGCTCTATGCTTATGCAGTTGCTTCAAGATGAAAAAAAATTATCACGTCCACCAAACCGCAAAACCAATGTAACTACCCATATTACTTGGTGAGTAATTTCCCATATTATTTGGTGAGAAGGTTTAATTGAGGAGTGGTGATTTGGATTATAACTTTCATATCATCTTGGTCATTATTGTGATGAAAAATCATTGATTGACTAGTCGAGTTATTGGTTTATATGGTGATGGAGTAATCATTGTGGAGTTGATCTAGTCTTGAATAAGTCTCGTGAGTGTCTGAATACTTTGAAGATTAGTATAGTGGAGTGTTTAAACCCTTTTATTGAGCCTCTAATTTTATATGTTCAGGATGAGATCGTGGCAACATTAGACTACTTGAGAATTGGAGACTATGCTCAGAATATATTTCATATTCCTATCTAAGAGATAGATCGTTCAATGAGGTGAGCAGATTTGACCCAAGTTTAGTTGTGTTTCCAATGCATTTGGACTAGAGAAGATCAAGTTGAGCCAAGAATATCTCAGTGTGTTGACAAAGTGTTATGACAAAGTTTTGATGTGAGATCGAATAGTGTTAGAGCATTGTTTCAAATATAGTGCACTTGGATCAAAGTTATTGGTTGACATTTTTTATGTGCAGGGGTTCTGTTGAAGAATATAATTTTGTAACTTCTATGTGATTTCCATATGCATTGTAATCTTGGGAGTATGTATGTAATATGTTGTTTTTGGTATTTGTGTCTACTTGCATTGAATATGCCATGAGTAGAATTGATGTATGAGATAATGTATTAAGAGCAGAGTTTGTTGTTGAGTATTGAGTGGAGTTGATATCTTGTCATGGTGTATGCTAGTGCCTAGGATAGCAAGTAGAGTTTAGTTAATGTATTGTAGAGTCATTAGTATGTATGGTTTTGATGGTCATGAGATGATTGTGTGAGCTAAGTTGTTGCAAGGAGAGATTGCTTGTATGAGCAAAAGTTAGTACCGAGGGAAGAGAGTTGAGTTAGTTGATGAGGTTATTGTCCATGTCATTCCAGTCTAAAAATGGGATGAAACAAGGCCCACTATTGGTTGACTTTGTTGCCGCTGAACTGTTAAAATTATGAAATAAGGTCGAAAAGAGAACTCGAAAAGAGAGCTTGAGAGAAGTGGATTTAAAAGATAATTTATTAAACATGACTTTAAATTCAGCTTGGTGAATGTGGTTTTCCATTTCTTTTCTTCTACATCACTGATCATGAAAGCTAGGGAAGACCCCCAAGAAAATATCACAGATAGAGTACACTGACTACACTGTATATGTAGCCCCATGCGGGTAGGCGAGTTGGTAATCACACTACGGTGAAGTTCATTAGAAAGGTGGGCTTTGTACTGAAGGTCACGAGTTCAAATACCCCAGACTAGCCTGGAGTTTTGGAGAGGGGTGGGCACAATTCCTAAGGGTTATAGTGCTAGTGGTCAGAATTGACTCCGTGTTACACGAGTTGCGAGGCTACTCTAGTTGTTGGTTCCTCTATAATAATAAAAAATACTACGTTGTATGTGTACACCCAATGCAAACCCTTCAAAATGTCTCCCATATCGACCCAATGCAAACCCTTCAAAATGTCTCCCATATCGACCCAATGCAAAGTTTGCACTGATCAATCGTGCCAATTATCATTGTCCATCAATCACTGCACGACAACTCTCCACGGTATTTCGGGGCGTTATGAGATGGTTCACCTTCTATCATCTAATTTCACCGAGAAAGTATCTACTTTTAAAAACTCAATTTTCCTCTAGCCAAGATTCTACATCAAGCCAATTTCTCCATTGGTTGGAATATTGTGGCTTTCCATTTGAAGAGTAGTGTATGCAGATAAAGGATTTTTCCATGGCCGATTTGTAGAACTTCTTAATCAAAGGTAAGGAGTTTTTGGGTTTCATTTGGACAACATATTGTTCCATATTTTGGTCTTCAAAGCATGTTTTAGATATCCTTTGGAGGTTTTTGATTACTATACGCATCCGATATTGGCTCTGCTCCACCCTGTTTTGACTCTGTCTTTCGATGATAGGTTTCTGGGTTTGATATCATGTTTCTATATAGCCTCGTGCACCTTGTACTCTGTCACATTTTACTTATCCTCACTATTACTATATATATTCTCTTTCATATATATGTAACCCATTCCCACCCTTTGCGAAACTATCCATATGCCATTTGGGTTTGATTCATTTAGAGACACTTGGTTGGCCTTCTTCCTTGTTCACTGAGGAAGAACCTTGTCTTCTCTTTAATGTTTTTTCTTCCATCGCGAAATGTTAGCCATGCATCTGCTATATCACCTAACCTTGAAAAAAAATTGGCTTCAGGGTATGTAATTACTGGATGTCCTACTATGGCTATTATTGCCACTGTTGCAGCTAAGAACCTATAATTTTCTCCACCCTCTGGTCTGCTCTTACCAGAATTGGTCATTCAGCTCTAGTATCTTTTTAGTTACATTTTTCCAGTACCAAAATTGTTCTATTCTCCAGCAGTTTGTATTGTTCCGAGGATAGTAGGTTGCATTTACTACTAGGATCACATCCCATTGACAACACTTGTCTATCAGACACTTCCCCGTGTGCTTCTGGATCCTCGTACATCACCTCTTTAAATCTGGTATTATTCCCTGTGTCAGTATCGGCCTTTTTGCCTGATTTGGATGACCTCCCGATGGTGTACTTCATTTTTGGTGGTATGTGGGTTTATTCTCCACTCGTGTCCTTTCCCTCATGAACATTCCTTCCGGTCCCTGAGGGGGTCGCAATTATTTCAAGACCCAGTTTATATCTTTTCTCAGCTACCCAACTGTACATCCTCATTTATCATTGTTAAATGATGCTTTGGGATCCATTTGTGGTCTTTTTATGCTCTGTGGAGTTATGGCAGGTCACTACTCCGACTCGTCTTCCAACGAGGCCCTTGTTCAAGCCTTGATGGATGCTGATTCACTCCTTCTACAATCTATTGGTGTTGATTGCTAGGTTGGCCCATATTCACCGGACACTTTGTATAACATATTAGATGATCCCTATATCTAAGATGGCAACCATGCGTCTCTCTTTTCACAGAGTGGTGAACATGCTCCATTGGGATAATGTTCCAAACACAAGCAATGTTCAATTAAAACCACCTCCTCACCACCTGCATTATCTTTGGACAATGTTGTTCTAATTGATAGGATTACCAGTCTATAGAAGCGTGCTCTCAAAGGAAGGTGGTACTTCTCAAATGTTTCTAACCCAGACATGAGATATTGGGTAGAGAAGAAGTGGAAATCGATGGTAGGTTACACGCCGACCATCGTGAGGCTTTTGAAAGGTTGGTATAGTTTCCATTTTCTAAGTTAGTAGGACTTGGAAAAAATCAAATCAGTACCATGGATTAATGGGAAGAGCTTGTTGGCGCTACATCACTTGTACATTGGATACAATTCTCTCCACAACACGCCACAAAACAAGCTCATCTACGTGAAATTACCGGGTTTTCTAATTGAGCTACGGATGAAACAGGTCCTTATGGATATTGGTAACGCAACTGGAAAATTCGTTTATGTAGATCCTCAATGCATGGGGGCTCTAGACAAGCATGTGGCTTGGATCTTGATTGAAAAGGAATATCGTGGCAACTTTCCAGGCCATATAGATTTGTTCTGGGGTGAGACACGGCTATCACAGAGATTAGACTTTTGGGGGGTTCGTTTCCGGTGTTCATTCTGTCACCACATAGGACATCTATTAGCACAATTCCCACGTTGGCTGGGAGGATGATGACTTGGAAGAACTTTCTCTAGTGCATTTTCCAAGTCTCATCATGGGGAAGGTCGGCCTGCACAAAAATTTCGACATAGAATTTCTACTCGATAGCATTCAAGTATTCCCCTTAGCTCCTATCCTCCATACTCTCATATATTAGACTCTTCTCTAAATGGTTCATCCCCCATTCTGGTTACTTCTTCCCCATTATCTTCTCTGAAGTTTGATTTCATGGCTCCCTCTAGTCCAGTAATACACTCCCGTAAACCCTCTTTGGGATCAATCCACCTTGGCCCGGAAGGCCCGCCACCTTTCTCAGCTCCATAATCATCCCACGACTTACCATCCACCACCAAAATCATGTACGTTCCATTTTCATCACCTTCCACTTTCACTAACTAGAATAAGGGGCCTAGGACAAGCGTCACTCAGACCAACTCACCACTAGACTCACCTACCGACTCAATGGGTAGTGACCTAGAATTTTTTCTTGATAGAAAATCATTGAACTTGCAGACGCTTACCATCCACAAGCCATTTGGCTGTCCTACCCCCCACATCAGCCTTACTTCTACTGGTAACATCACTATCTAGCAGAAACAAAACCGAGGAAGTGAGAATTTTAGAGGACATACTAGGCCTAATCCTCTTACCTCCTCAATGGACTGATTTTTGGTTGATGTGCCTATTGCTAACAACCCCACATCATGGGCCCTTAGAGCATGACTGCCCGAGAAGGCATCACCATGAATTTCATTTTTTCACTAAACATATGTTGTTTGAGGGCTACCCTGAAATATTGGGCCCTCAAGAGTCTTTTCTCCTCTCTTCACCGATATCTCATTCTTCTACAGGAATCCATGCACTATATTCCATAGGTTGTATAATATTTCAGGAAAATTCTCCCGGAATGGCATATATCTGCTACTGCGGTTGTGGGTCTCTCTTATGGCTTAGTGGCAATTTGGGACCCTAGATGGGTCATTTTTAAAGCATACAGATGTTTCGCAGGCATCCTCCTTGAAGGACATGTCTGAGGAATGGGTGGTTGCATTCATATTCTAAACACCTATGCTCCTTATAGAGATAGGACCATTTTCTGGGACCGTTTGTTTTCTTCTGGTATAATGGAGTTGGCCTCCCTTATCATTGCAGGTGATTTAAACTGTACCATTGCTTTGGAAGAAGTATGGAGATAGTCCAGAAGGTTTGAATCCTTGGCAGGAATGTTTCGTGATGCTTTTCTAGCACACAACTTTGTGGACATTTTCCCAGGGGAAATGGCTCCCACTTGGGACAATGGGGGTGCAGGCGAGGCATATGTCACCAAGAGACTGGTTCATTTTTTAATGTATGAACAATTGATTCCTCTCTTTGTATATGTGTAGATGGAGATTATCAACAATTTATTATCAGATCATCGACCTATTACACTTGTTTGGAAGAAGTGAATGGTGCACCTGGGCATGCCATTTAAATTCAATAGAACCTAACTGGATCATCCGGAGTTTAACACTCTGGTGAGGGATACATGGCGCTGCAATGGGGATATTGAATCCTCCCCTATGGATCATACACTTGACAAACTAGAGACTCTCCGTAGGGAAGTGAAAAACTAACAGAAGAGAAAAAATCAATTCATGGAAAAAGAGATTAAGGACATTCAATGTGAGCTAGACCTCCTCCTCCCATTGATGGCCACAAACAATCTTCTAGATGCTACTCGTTCTCACATTTTGGAGTTAGAATTAAAAAGGCAACGACTCTCAGATTATTAAGAAGCCACTTGGTGCCTTAAGAGTTGGGCTATCTAGATCAAAGCAAGAGATAGAAATACAGAAATTTTCCATCGCTATGAAAACCATAGACGTAATGAAAATTCTATATGAGGGACTCATGATGCTGAGTGAAATCATATCCAGTCACAAGAGGAAATCTCCAAAGTTACGACCTCACATTTCAAAGAGGGATATGAGTGTAGCAAAAACATTGATGTCGAAGATCTTGTTTGGGGGATCGAGAACTATCCAACTATGTTTGACCAAGAATCAAATGATGCACTATAGAGAAGCATCACTAAGGAGTAATTACTCAGTGTCCTTAAATCATTCAAAGGTAATAAAAGTCTGGGATTGGATGGGTGGACTGTGGAGTTGTTCACGCATTTCTTTGATTTTTTCAAAAAGGAACTTCTAGAAATGGTGGAGTAGTCTAGACTCACTAGGAATGCACACCATCGCATTATGTCTACTTATATTGCCCTTATCCCAAAGCGATATCCTCTTGCCTATTTTGAGGACTATAGACCAATTTCGCTGTGCAACATTATCTACAAAGTTATCTCGAAAACTGTTGTTGGACGTCTGTGAAGTACTATTTTGCACCATATATCTCTTGAATAACACGGATTTCTACAGGGTAGACAAATACATGATGTAGTTGCAAATGCACAAGAATGCATGCATTCGATACATACAAAAAACTCAACGTTGCCATCCTGCAAGTTGATCTGAAGAAGGCTTTCGACTGCCTAGATTGGGGATACCTTTGGCTCATCCTATTCAAAATAGGCTTACATCTCAAATGTGTGGAATGGATTTTGGCATGCATGATTAATGTTGATTATTCTATGATTATTAGTGGATACCCTACAAAGTTCTTCCAGGCGAGGTGTGGACCGAGACATGGCCACTTTTTGTCGTCGTTGTTATTTATCCTGGATATGGACAGCTTGAGCCTGCATATTTCAAAAGTGGTGGAACGAGATCATTTCTAGGCTCTGATGATGGGCTGCAACATCAACATAACACATGGTTTCTTTGTTGATGATATGCTCATCATGGGTATGTTGAATCGTTTTACATGGTTAAGAATTTTTCATATTTTCAGGAAAGTTTCTAATGCTACTGCTCTGTATATGAATGCTCACAAATCTATTATTTATCATGGGAATTGCGAATTGGACATCATTGCATATATAAAAAATCTGTTTCTAATTGAAGTCGAGTTGATGGGTTATGATATGAAGTACTTGGGATACCATATCAAACCCTGCAAATATAGGAATGTCGATTAGCTATGGCTTATACATAGATTTATTAAGAAGATCCTTCAGTGGGAATATAGAAGTCTATCCCTCAAGGGTTGTGTCATCCTCATGCAAGCAGTCCTTAATCAACTAGGGGTATATTGGGCTCATCTTTATCATATTCGTGTTGCCATCCTTCACTCTCTCAACCGTGTTATAGCTAATTTTATTTGGGGTGGTAGTCATGAGCATAAGAAATTTCACTTGTCTAAGATATCCAAGATCACTCTGCCAAAGGTCATGGGGGTATGGGGAATTCTAGACCTCCATTGTTTTGGATGGGCATTATCAATCAAGTCTCTTTGGAGATGTATTTTTGGGACATGAACATGGAGTCTTGTCATCAGACAAAAATACTTAAAGAATCTTGATTTATATACTAGTCCTGAAGGGGTTCCTCGGGTTTCAAATGGATCGGTTATCTGCCTCAGCTTCCAAAAAGTCACTAAGATCTTCCTACAACACTTGGCTTGGAACATTGGCTCAGGCCACAACATTCTCATTGGCACCGACCACATTTTAGGTGTTGGCAATATGTATATGATCCTGGAGCAGTATTTAAATACTCTAAATAGTGGAGGCATATACTTCTGGGGTCAAGCCATTTCACTATGGAGGGGTCCATATCTAGTCCGGGAGAACACACAGGAATTCGGTCTATCTAGGCATTGGGACCTGGAATGGGACCACAATGTAGCTGGGATGAAACAACTTGAGATTTGCCATGCTGGAAATCATGGTAAATTAATTTGGTCAGGGAAGACGAAGAATGATGACATTAAAGTTGCAAATATATAGCCCTCTCTGTTTCGAGGATGCACAACTAATTGAGAAACATGTTGTATTTTCCTTTTGGAAAACTAATATCCCAAACAAAATAATTCTCTTTATCTAGTTGATTTTCTATAATAAAAATCTTACTTGGGAAAAACTTGCAAAAGCGACAATGGCAAGGACCTCGCATCTGTCCTATCTGCAAAAAAGAATCAGAAAATAACAATCATATTTTCCTTACATGTCAACATACAATTTAGGCATGGAAAAGACTTTCTTAATATATTGGTTTTTCGTATATTCAACATGCAGGCATTGTAGATTGTTTACGGTGGTGGAGCTCTCAAAAGTCTATCTTGAGAATCATTCTGCCTATTCTATTTTGGGAAATTTGGAAATGGAGAAACAATTGCATCTTTCAGAATTGCACTAGAAATTTCTATAAGATCATTGAAAATCTATTAATTAGCCACACACTACATACATCAAATAAAATTTGCTCCAAAACACCTTGTCAAAAGAGGAGTAAAGTTAAGATGGAATACCTGATGGGTTTCTTTTATGGCGCTACTCAACCGTACACATGTGGTTGCGGGTTTTGGCTTGCCATCTCAGACGCACTAACATAAAAAACATTTTGGGATGGAAGTAGTGGCACTAACACAAAAGCTGAAGCAATGGCCTTATGGGGACTCTTATGGTTTACTAATTTTCTTTATATCCCTCTCATTCATATCCACGGTGATTCAAAAAATATAAATGATCAATTAATGGGCAATGCAAACATCACAAACCCATTATTACGTGGCTGGCTGAAAAGAATTGAACTAATACGGAATCAACACAGCAACTCCACTATCAGGCATGTTAGCAAGGGACATAATATGGATCCAGATGAACTATCGAAGAGGGGCTTAAATGGTAACACTAGAAAGATGCACTTAGAAATGATCAAAGTTAGAGACATAGGAGGCTTCCCATTACCTAGCTAGTTTCTTCATCCCCTCTTCTTTTTAATATAATTTTTTGTAACTCTACTTGTCTTATATCTGATTTGCCTTCAATCATCTGGAGGGATGGACATGCAGTTATTTCACACTGTACAGCACGAAGCAATTAACATGCTGAATGCTTTCTATTTTCTCTTTTTGGTTCTGAACTGCATACAACCCTATCATGCAAGTTTATAATTCTGGATTCATATCTGGTCTATGGACTGTTATTTCTCCTTTTATGTTTTGTATTTGGCAGCATTGGACGGAATGCTGAAATGGCATCTCCAGATGAATTTTTATGATGGGGAACAATTGAATGGCATTGTAATCTCGTAATTCTGAGCTATTAATATATACTATATAATCATACTTTTTTCGTGCTGGAAAAAACTTCTCATGGTTCATGGGAGTCGGGATCCTGAATTAATCGAATTGCTTCATTGGCTGTAATATTTTGTTCTGTTTCGGAGTTTCCCGTTGAAGAGTAGCTTTTACAATTTCCCTGATTCCATGTTCTGACATTAAATGCTCTCCGATTGTGTTGTCGTTTGATCACCCGTAGGTTTCGCGGCTCCCCCTTCACGAGTAGCGTATACAATTTTTCCGGTTCAGATTGAAATATTACTCCGAGATTCCAAATCAATCCAATTGCTTCATTGGTTGAAATATTTTGTGGGGTTTCGGGGCTTCCCTTTGGACAACAAAGTATACAAGTTTACGGTTTCATATTATGATCTAAATTATATTGGCGTGAATCTGCAATCTGGTGAAGTTCAATGGAAATCGATGACTCTTTAGCTTCAGATTCATAGAAAAGTTGAGCGAATGCACGTTAGGTCAGCTGTCAAAATCATATGGCTTGTATAATAAGATCAACTCTAACTTATTCTTCGGACGCCCGGACACTTACGGAGTTGGGATTGCATGGTGAGGGATTTGGATGCCCACACTTACAGAGTTGAGATTGCATGAAGGTGAGATTTGCACACATTGATGGTTTCTCTGCGCCATTCGATGGAGCCATGGCCCCTCGGCCAATGAATAAAAAGGTAAATATTACTTGCTTTCGTGCATTTTGCAGAGCAACTGCCAAACGAAAACGATAAAATAGCTTGCGAAATGTCCACTCAATTTTGGTTGGCATAAGGTCCTTTTAGGTGTCATTAATGAACCTGGGACATGGAAATTGTGAAGGCGCAATCACGAAAATCATATTCCAAATTTCAGACTCTATATTATTCGCTGTATGTTTCAACATCGGTATATGAATGGCCACATGGAAAATATACGGGTACATGGAAAATATACAGGTATGAGGTGAAATACCATTGTTATATCTTAAAGTTAACCTTTATAAAAAAACAACATTTAAATACATGTTTAAAATCATAAAAGAAATGGCATGAGGTGAAATACCATTGTTATATCTTAAAGTTAACCTTTATAAAAAAACAACATTTAAATACATGTTTAAAATCATAAAAGAAATGAACATGTTCGTATGTAAGATTGATTCATGAAAAGAAATGCAACACCGCAGAAAACATGACATCAAAAGTGTAGTTGTCTTTTAGGCTAATCAGATCTCGTAGTCTAGAAACATGTCGTCTTTCTTTTTATGTAAGATTGATTCATGGATACAAATGCAACGCAGCAGAAAACATGACATCAAAAGCGTAGCTGTCTTTTAGGCTAATCAGATCTCAAGTCTAGAAACATGTCGGCTTTCTTTTATAAGTTTTCACCAGTAACATACATTTGGATATTTTCGATAACTCAATAATGCTAAACTATGAAAGTATAGTTATGGCCCGTCTAAATACTTCTCGGTCTGTAATTTTGTGGCATAATTTTGCTACAATGTGAAAGTAATTAATGGCTTCATATTTTTTATTTTTATTTTGGTTTTATATTTTTTACATCATTCACATTATATATGTAATTATAATTAATTTTTTTAAGTAATTATAGTATTACTTGGTATTTTATTATTTAATGACAAAGAAAAATGAATTTCTAAAGTATTTCAATTAGTAATAGCACTACATGTTGCAAAGGAAATGCCTTAGCCTAGGAAAGAGTATCATAAAAGTAGCCTAGGAAAGAGTATCATAAAAGATAGAACTATAAATTTTATTCAATTTTGCTCATTGACTGTGAGGATGATAGTTTGAGGAATCCCATCAATATCTATATTTCGAGAAACATGCTAGCTCATAATGTGTGCTTCTTCAGAAAGTTTCTAGTATGTAACTACCAAATGCCGAGACCAATACTAGTGTTTGTTATGTTGTGGTATACGGCCACAACCATGCTCACTCATAATGTGTGCTTCTTCATAATGTTTCTAGTATGTACTTGCCAAATGTAGAGAACAATACTGATGTGTGCTATGTTGTGGTACATGACCACATTGCTACCATGGTGTCACCAATAAGTGAATTGAAGGAGAAATGAAAGTGAATCCTAGAAGAGATGCATAATGTTGAAAATTAAATTTCCAAATGACGGACTGCCGCTGGAGCTAGGGTTGGATTTCACACTAGGGTTTTGACTTAGGGTACCATGGTGAGACACACAGGGGGGAGTGCCACTCCCTCCTACAGTTAGGTAACTACGAAGGGAAGTAAGGACGCATGAAAGACGCATTTCAAAAAACCTCTGGAGAAGGTATTAGAGGCAAGAAGCAAGGGAACATTGGGAAGAAACAGACTTCAGGATCAGGAAGGGGATCAACAGGGAACAAGTAAGAAAAGGGATAATGGAGGTAGCAACGAAAAACCTACTTCCATAAAGCCTACTCGTGTATGCAAACCCAAGTCAAGCATTATTCCCCGGGTTATATTTATGGATCTAGCGATACAAGCACATAAGGATCATATGAAGGAACATGCGATCATATGTAAATTCATGGGGTTATGGCCGACGGAGAGGGTGTTACACATTTAGATAAGGAGCCATTGGAATCCAAAGTGGGAAATACACCTACATCTCAGTTCTAAGGGCTTCTTCATAGTGGTGTTCAGAAGGAGGGCCATTATTTCTATGCTACGACAGGACTCTACATGCGGCCATGGATGAAGAACTTTGTCCTAGAATGTGAGACATTCACATCGATACTAGTATGGATCAGAATATAATCCCTTCCTCTAGATTATTAGATACTAGAATCTTTGAAAACAATAGGCAACAAGCTGGAGCATTTTATAAAGATCTCAGAGGGTATCACAGTAAACAACCAGCAAAAGGATGATCTATCAAGTTGTATGAAGATTAGTAGGGAACAAGCGAAGAACATAGGAGTGGACTCCCTACCAAAAGAGGATTATGACAGAGTACAACAACTCTTTCTATGGAGATCACACTCGAAGGGAGATGGAGTCAAAAGAAATCATGAAACCTAGGAGCCCAGTGGGGTCAAAATGATGGAGAATGCACATGCACAATCTCCAAAGAACTTAGGCAGGAAAAAAGGAAGGAAAAGATAGAATGAGTTGTTGAACGAATGTAGAAAACTATTGATTAACTCAGGTAAGATGAAAGATATCACCAGTTATTCCTTTACTAAAATTTCTTAATGAAGCTCACAACCTGGAATATTAGAGGCATAGGAAATAGAAGGAAACAAAGAAATCTCAGTAACAGAATGAAAGAAGAAAAACCAAATATGGTTTTTATTCAGGAGACAAAATTTTTGATGGATAAGATAAGAGAAATTCATAATAAGTGGTTAATCAAGTATGAGTATCTAGAGGTTAAGGCAAATAACTTGATGGGGGGGGATTCTCACACTATGGGATCCACTAAAATTTGGAATACTGGATGCTAAAGCATCCAGGAACTATCTTTTTGTGGTATGTCAACCTCTAGGTGATATGGAGATATACATGATCACAAATGTTTATGGACCTCAAAAGCAAGCAGACAAACTCAAGCTTCTCATCTACCTGGAGGATCTAAGAGAAAGACATCCCAATATTCCCTAGATCGTCGTAGGAGATTTCAACATGATAAGATCTCTTTCAGACAAAAAAGGAGGTATTAGACAGCTAGGCAGAGACTCCATGGTCTTCCGGAACTTCATTATGAACATAGGGCTAGTGGACACTGAAACAATAAATGGAACCTTCACATGGAACAACAAGAGGGGAGGGGCTTCTCAAGTTGCTTCCAAACTTGATAGATTTATTATTTTAGAGGACCTCCTTCTCACAGGCCTAACCATGACAGCTTCCATTCTACCCTTTGGAGGTTTAGACCACTTGGCCTGTACAACTGGAAGCCACCTTTATGGGCACACCGAGAAATAGACCTTTCAAGTTTGAAAATGCCTGGCTCTCTCACCATAAATTCACCAGTAACATTGATAAATGGTGGAGAGAGGATTTGAACATTCAAGGCACTAAAATGTTCATGCTCCAATAGAAACTTAAACATATCAAATCTAGACTTAAAGTTTGGAACAAAAAGAAATTTGGAGATATCTTTAAAGCCAAAAGAAAAGATGGGCAGAAGCTCCAGGAGATCAATCAGATCAACATCACAGATGGCTTCACCGAAGAGTGGAAAAATCTAACTGATTCTCTGCAAGAAGAATGCAAAGATCGATGCTTACAAGAGGAAATTTTCTGAAGGCAGAAATGAAGGATACAATTGATTAGAGAGGGAGAAATAAACACTAAATTCTTTCATAACTCCACCATGGCTCACAAGGCACACAATAGAATCACAACGATCAAAGATTCTCAAGGGATTGAGCTTGTCTTTCACAATGATATGGAATCGGTCTTTGTACAACAATTCCTCAATATTGCAAGGGAGCTGCTGAAGGATAGATCCAGGTTCATTGACCATTTCACTCAGTATATCCCTCAGCTAGTCACCGAAGAGGACAAGCACAATCCTAACAGGCCAGTGTAGGAAGAGGAGGTCAGTGAAGTGATTAATGAAATGGAAAATGGAAAAGCACCAGGTCTAGATGGATTCAATGTATACTTCTTCAAAGCTTGCTGGGAAATCGTCAAATAGGATATCCTTGAGGTTGTGGAAGACTCCAGAAAATTCAAAAAGTTTTTGAAGGCTCTTAATGCTTCCTTCATAACTTTTATCCCAAAATAGGAAAATGCCATGACTCTCGATGGTTTTCGACCCATAGCCTTATGCAATGTGGTGTATAAAATTATTTCTAAAGTGATAACCAATAGACTCAAGCCCCTTCTACCATCTCTAATCTTGGAGGAGCAAACAGATTATGTGGAAGGAAGACAAATTATCAACAATATCATCCAAGCTCATGAGGTGGTACACTCTCTCAAAAGCAACAAATAGGCTGGTACGATCATTTAGCTAGACCTACCTAAAGCCTATGATAAGATAAGTTGGTCTTACATAAGAGTAATTCTAAGAGCTTATGGCTTTGACCAAAATTGAATAAGATGGGTTATGGCACTAGTCACCATGACTAATTTTTCCATACTGCTTAATGGAGCTCCATCAAGAACCTTGACACCCTCCAGAGGACTCAGATAGGGAAATCCACTCTCACTATTCCTCTTCGTTCTCATGATGGAAGGGCCAAGTAGAGCAATCAAAATGGCAAATGCTGAAGGACGAATCCAGGGTGTCAAACTCACGTTGGATGGAGCGACAAACACACATCAACAATTTGTGGATGATACAATGTTGCAAGGCATACCCACAGTCAGGGAAGCCAGAGCAATCAAAAACATCTTAAACGACTTTGCTATGGAAGCAGGCACAGAGGTAAGCCTCAACAAGTCCAAAGTATTTTTATTTAACACTAATATTGCTATTCAAAGAAACATTACCAAAATTCTTGGGCTTCAAAGGGAACATCTAACTTCCAAATATGTTGGCATACCTATGACTTACAAACCTCTAAGCAAGAAAGTATGGGAGCCAATATGAAATAAATTTTAGGAAAAGGTCAGAAAATGGACATGTAGGTCACTAAATTTGGCAAGGCACCTTGTGCTCACATAGGCGGTCTTGCAGGCCATTCCCATTTTCATGTTTCCAGCTCTTCCTACTCCTCATAGCATTAAGTAGCAAATAAGGAGGATACAAAGGGAGTTTCAGTGGCTCAGAGGGGAAGAGAAAAATAGGTGAGCTTTAGTAGCTTGGGACAAGTTTTGCAAGCCCAAAATCTATGGCAGCTTGGGGCTTCATGATCTTGAAACCCTCAGTAGAGTTTCGGGAGCCAATATTTGGTGGAGATGGATGAAGGAGTCGACTGTTCCCTGGGCTAAGCTTTGGAAACAAAAATATGCCAAGTATTGGCAAGAGAAAGATCACATTACAATGTCAGGGCAAATCAAGGGCTCCCATATCTAGAACCTCGCTTGGGAAAAAAAAAGTATTGCTTAGCAACATTGTTTCTAGAAAATCTGAGCAGGGAACCTAGCTCGATTTTGGGAGGGCAACTGGAAACAAGAACCCAACGTTTATAAGGATGAATTAGCAACTCTCAAGAGTGACACAGATAAAAAAGGGCTACTTTTGGTAAAAGACTTCTAGGACTGGGAAAGGAATAATGGAAAATGGAGGAATTGGAAGGATCTAGGATACAGTGATGAGAGTCCTCTGAAGGCCCAAGGAGACACTCTCCCAGGATCTAGACCATAGAAGGATTCTGGTTTCCTCCTCTCCTAATCAATTAAGAAGGGGAAAACACTGAAGGTAACTTTAACCTCAAAGAGGCTAAATAGGAAGTCACAGGATTTAACTATCTCAATCCTGATCAAGTCTAGAAGAAACTATGGCAGAGCCCCCATTGGATGAAAATAAAGTTATTTTTCTGGCTAGTGCATCAAAGGAAGATTTTAACTTGGGAGAATCTCTTAAAGAAAGACTTCATTGGTCCTTCCAAATGTTACCTCTATGGATCACATGAGGAGACGATGGAACACCTTCTCAACCTCTGTCCTTTCACATCCAATGTTTGGGACTGGGTGCCCTCAATCTTTAGAAAAACTGATAGGGATAGACTCAACATATCCAACACTTTGAAGAACTGGAGGAAGAACTTCTCAAGGAATGATATTATTAATAAAGCCTGGATTCTAGTTCCAGGCTTTGTTACCTAGAATGTTTGGAAAGAGCACAACAATCGGATCTTCAAAAACAAAACAAGCAAGCACCAACACATAATTGACCAAATTCTAAGGCATCTCAAAGACACAGTAAGAAGCTTCTTGAGGACACTTCCTAAGGATCCTCCTCTACCCCAAGAGGCGAGTATTATACTTCATTTGGGTCTCCAATCCATAATCCCATAGGGAATAATAAAGAGAGTGAGCCAAACAAATACAGATGTTAGC
Organism: Pinus taeda; assembly: GCA_000404065.3. NCBI lineage: Eukaryota > Viridiplantae > Streptophyta > Pinopsida > Pinales > Pinaceae > Pinus > Pinus taeda. The sequence continues at coordinate 105,763 of APFE030334488.1, read as the reverse complement.
ATTTGGATGCCTGCTCCTTATGGTTTCTTAAAGGTTAATATAGATGGAGCTTCTAAGGGCAACCTAGGATTAGCTAGATTTGGGGGTTCCATAAGAGATGATCAGGGGCAAATAAAGAAGATATTTCATGTCCACCTAGGAAAGGCTACTAATAACATGGCGAAGCTCATGGCATTAGAGAAATGCTTGGAAATCCTGGTGGATTCAAATTCACATAATGTTATCATTGAAGTAGATTCAGAATTGATCATTAGAGCAGCCAAGAAAATATGCAATGGAACTTCTCCAGATAAAGTGTCAAAGCATTGGAAAAATTTTTAGGTCTTTCACCATATCTACTCCCACCTGCAAACCCTAAAAACTATTAGATTTGTCCACGTGAAAAGGAAAGATAACATGTTAGCATATCATTTAATGAACAAAGGAGTCACCAATAGGGATAGGGATTCTAGGCATGCTTGGGATTGGTTACCTCTAAGAAAACTGTGGGAGGATTGTCTCTGTCAGGCAAACATAGATATGGAGCTGGGGATTAACATGATGGATGAAAGGGGTTCAGGACACAGGTGAGAAGATGGAGAACCCTAAACCATCTAGGCTTTTTGGTTTTGGCTGCAATCCAAAGCTCTGTTTTCTTTCGATGGGGTGGTGAAAGCACTGACTCGGGAAGTACCACAGGTTTGGTCATCCATATTTATATTGCTTGAATGGTGTTTGACAGAGAATACAGGAGGAAGGCTCAAGAACTGCCCACCAAACTCGATTAACTATTTTCGATTGCCGAAAAGAGCACGCATGTTTTTCTGCAAGACGAGCGATTCAAAAACCACAAGTGGTATATCAGGCGGGGTCCAAATGGTTTATGGTTTTTTGCGGTTGGCCCCCGATTCCACTCTTTGTGCAACACATTGTGAGGAGGAGGTGAGTGAAAACCACCCTCATTGGGTAGTTAACCCTCATGCTACTTGTCTTCCCGATATCTATGAAAACCGTTGGATCCAAGTCGGGTGATCAAGAGTGGAGATTTTTTCGTGTTAGTTGGTTTGGTGTTTCGATCCCGAAAGAGTTTAGAGTGCTAGGCCTTAAGTTTTCATCGAGTCTGTAAGAAAGTTTTAAGTGTGGTTTGTTGTGGGCATTCTTATGGACCCTTTGCGAGTCATTTGTGGCATTTTTGTGGGCCTCAGTTCTGTGGACCCGTCTTCCAAGGAGTTCAAGGTTCATTTGGTGCACATCAGTACAACCAACTGGTCATTCGCTTGCTTTTGCCAAAAGTGCTTGGCTGGATCTCACCAGTTTTCTTATTCAGACTTCTCATGGTTTTGGGTGGGTGGTTTGTATTTTGCCTTCCCTGCCGTCTGTTGAACTCTCATAGAGCGGGTGCGGCTACATGTAAATTATGTATTATTGGCTAGATTAATAGAGGTCCTAGTCTTACTTGATAGAAAAAAAAAGAAGTGAATCCTATAAGATAGCATTGAAAGCATTAGAACCATTTTATTACATAAAAACATTTTATTATATATTTACATTACTTAAGTTCACTACAAAATTCAAGGGAAGAAGATACATTTATAAAGTGTCTCCATATTGTGATTAAAATCAAAGCTTTCATAGCATAAGTAATCTCATATCACCTTTAATTGGAAATGCAACAATAAGGAGTTGTATATGCAAATCTGATTGGAACAAATTGTATTTGCAATGATAAATTTCAATGGATGGAAGAAATTATATTTGCAAAGAAAAACCTAGGCAACACTTATGTATTTAATTTTTAAGAACTAAAAATTGATGCTCATGTTACAAGGAAATAAATTGTCTTCCCCTCATAAATTATATGAAACCATCTAAAATAGTTGGCTCAAAAGTATCAAGTACCAATATTCATTCTTTAAAGAAAGATAGGTTCCAAGTGCAATTTACCTTAAGTGTTTGGTACACTCTAGGATGGCTGGATATGTTTATTTACTCATATTCCCCTCTATTGTACAACTCGAAAATGATGCACATTGACCATAAGGCTAGAAGCATTAGGTCATTAATCCTTTTAATTAGAGGTCTTATAGACATGTGGTAAATATTTCAAAATTATAAATCTAGAAGAAGGCTTCATTTTTTAACAGTAAGTTGACTTAAACTTGGACTTTATCTCCTACTCCCAAATTAAAAAGAGGAAAGACTAATAATTGGATGTTGGAGATGTTATCACCAAAACAAAAACAGAAGGTATCCAACATCCTGATCCCATCATAGTTCTAACTACTATATAGAACCCAATTGCTCATAAGATTTCATATAAAGTCAAACATATTAGATCCACAATTGCACACAAGATTTAATATGATATGAAACATGTTAAACAAAATCCCAAGTTGGTCACAAGATTTTGTATAAGATCAAAACACAAGATCATTATGACAGATAACGAAACTTGTTTCAAATAATTTTATGACTTTGTAAAATTCAGAGCATTACCCTATGCAGGAAACGTAGCATTACAGTTAACATATCATCTTTACAATTTATTGTTTTGACAAAAATCTATAGCTAGTGATAACCACTGCCAACAATGATCCAAACTTATTCGAAGCCAAAAGTGTGTGAATCAATGTTAGTATGGATGCACAGTCTCAGGAATTATGTTGAACCTTCGAAGTAGCATTATTTTCTTGCTCGCATGTAGCAAAGAAGGCACCAATTCCTATCATGGAGAAGAAATTCATGTTGGTTGAGTGCAAATTCAAAGATAAAAGGTGTAATGGAACTTCAAAGTTCACACATACGATAGAAAAAGACTCAAAATTGTAATATGCTAATGGAGGGGAAGAGTTGCCTCAACCCATTTTTTGTATGGGTTACTCGTGAATATGCCATTTTATATGTTACCTAAATTAGAATAAATCCTTTTTAGGGACAAGTTGATGGTCTTGCATCTATGAAGTTATCAGATTGAGAGCCATAGCTAACCAACTACACTCAAAATGTTTCTTTCTGAACGAAGTAAATCCCATGTTCAAAAGCTTACCTTTGAACAATGTCAATTTATTCTTGTTCTAAATGGTCTTTATAGATGTGATGCAATTTAGATTTTCCAAATCTCATTCATTTCTCATTCATTTGATACTAACAATCGGTAGAAAATTTGAGGCTCTAAAAAGGATACGTTTTAAAGAATATTGAAATCTAAACATATCTTGAAATTGAGAAGAGAAGTAAGATGGAAGATATCCACTACATAAATAGGCTTTTAGTAGCTTTTAAGTTTTGAGATGAGCCATACTTATTAAACATCAATGTTTTTATTTTGACTGAGGAGATTTACATGGGATGTTAGCAATTTTTTTATCAAAAAGGTTTACCTACTTGTGATTTAAATGGATATACTAATATGACATGATTTACCTACTGGAGCCTATGCTTCTCCATCAAGATCCATTGAAATCACAAGTAGTAATAAGATAAATTGAAACATATGTTCCCTCACCATAAAATGGTCAGCCATGTTACTATCAATACCAAACATTTATATCACATTTTCCAAAGTCTTAAAGCTTATAGTATCTATTGAATAAATCACTTCTATTATAATTTGGCCACTGTATCAGCTAAACACTTCTTCATTAGGGTGAAGGATATGCCCAAATATTTGAGCTTCTTATTGGAAAACTTGTATGGTTGCTTTATTTGATTTTGTTCATTTGAAAACCTATAACATGGATGAAATTGCTTCATAAATTTAGAATTAAACCATAGATATAACTTTAGAAGATATACATAAAAAAATATATGATTGATTGCACACTTTGTAGGAATTGGATAGCGTGGGAACAATTCAGCCAACATGTGAGTCAAATCTCCTCTGTGGAGGTTTGATTCTGCACACATATATCTTTGGCCACAGGTAGAAGGCGTTTCATACACCAAAATGTGAACCTATGCCATGTCCCTCACATCCACATATGCTTGAGATAAATTTGTATATGTCTTGGTTGGCCATGGAATCCATTGGAATTAAATTATTAAATAAATTACCAAATACATAATATATGGGTTTATTTTGAAAAGTCACATCGATCTCTAAATCTTAAATCCTAGCCACATATGTTAATTATACTGAATGAGAGGAAATTTTTTCCAATCCATTTTTAATGCATAATTCTTCTTAACAATGAAAATGGCATGATTTTGTTTTAGTAATGAAATATGTTTGTCGAGAGAGAATGTGCATATCTAGTTTTTTTAAGATTCCAAAATTTTCAAAAGAGTTCAAAATCAACAATTAAAAATGACTTAAATTTTTGGATAAAAGCCTGAACTTCTTCTTAGTGTATGCATACAATTTTCCAGAAATCAATCTATACAATGATGTAGATTCTAAATAAAATTTTCATATCCAATTTTTAAAAATACTCCAAAATTTTTGAAATTTTTGAAAATCAACAATTAAAAAGAACTTAAAATTTCCTATAAAAATGTAAAATTCTACTCTTAGTTTTCCAAAATTCAACATATATAAAATATTTGAATCGCTACTAGTGGAATTTCTCGTACCACCCTTCTCCCATTCCCTATTCTCTTCATGGAAAAGTATAGGCACCATTGGAGGAGAAGTAGTTTAGCTTTTTGTCATAAGAGAAAGGAATGCAAACTTGAAAACTAACTTCCTCTCTATGTCTAAACAAATGAAAACTTAAATAGGTCTTGGCTCAATGGTAAGGTAGGTGTGTCACATATCCCCACCTTGGTTCGAAGGCCATTTCAGTTGCTTAAGCAAGCTAGTTGATGGGAAGAACTGCAAGTCATGAGAAAATTTGAATGAAGAGATATATCTAGAGTAGTTGTAAAGCAAGAGCATCATCAAGAGCATAAAGAGAGAGAATAATCGAATAAAAGTCAAAACATGAATAGAAGAAATGAACACAGTAACCAAGAAAATTGTTATAGATCGATTACCTTATTTTCTAATTTTTTATGTAAGCGTTTCAGACTTGTACCTAGCATTTATGGCAATTTTGATGAACTTTGGACTGAATCGTTGTAGAGAGTCTTTCTGGAGTCTAGAGCATATCCCAAAGCACCAAGGCCTTCAAAAAAAAATATGTCTTCTTTTCCTTTAGGTACCATATCCTCTATTGGAGACAAAAAAATGGCACCCACTGTCTTCATCCCCTACATCCACATCATCGGTTTCATCGTTATAATAAGATCTATAGGACTCAAAGTGAAAAAGAAGGGTATGGTTGTGACATTACCCTGTGGAGAAAAACTCATTCAATTTGTTATCTTCCATACCAAAATAGATATGTGGAGTCCTAACATCCATGTAATGTCCATGATGCTTAAAATCATGGGATAGCTGAAGGGAATTGACAACATCGAGTGGGCACTATGTTGTACATACTTGCTAAAGAGAGTAATAGACAAAGAGACAAAAAAATGCACCCACTCTCTTCATTTCCTGCACCCACATCATGACATTCATTGTGCCAATAAGATGTAGAGGATTCAGGGTGCAAAAATAAGGGTATGGTTGCAATGTTACCTTGTGAAGTAAATTTGGTTCAATTTCCTGTCTTTCATTTCCTTCATGTTAGCAATTGTTTGTACGTATGTAGAACAAAGGGTTGCAGCATGTAATGTATTCTCTCACTTGCATGCAACAAAGAAAGCACTTGTTGCTATCATGGAGAGCTAATTCATGTTGGTTGAGTGAAAGTTCAAGGATATAAGGTGCAATGGAAATTCAAAGTTCACACACAACATAGAAAAAAAACTCAAAATTGTAATATGGTAATGAAGGGGAAAGGTTTCTTGAGACCTTTTTGGCATGGGTTGTTCCTGAGTACACCATTTTATTAGTTACCTAAATTAGAAGAAATCAACACATGTCTGAGTTACATTTCTACACACTTTGGCTGACCCTAGAATCCATCCCAATTAAATTATTATTTCACTTACTTGATACATAATGTATGGGCTTATTTTCAAAAAGTGTATTGATTTTTGAATCTTAAATCCTAGCTGTGAATATTAATTATACTAAACTAGAGTAAAAAAATCCAAATCCATTTTTAATGCATAATACTTCTTACTAATGAAAAATGCATAAATTCTTCTCAGTAATGAAATTTGTCAATGAAAAGAGGATGTACATATCCAGTTTTTTTAAGATTCCAAAATTTTCAAAATATTTCAAAATCAACAATTAAAAATGACTTAAAATTTTGGATAAAAACTTGAACTTCTTCTTAGTATATGCATGCAAATTTTCCAAAAATCATCCTATACAATGATGTATATTCTAAACACAATTTTCATATCCATTTTAAAGTCATCAATTCTGCTTAGTAATGAAATTTGTTATCACAAAGAAAAAATACATATCCAGTTTTTTTAACGACTCCAAAATTTCCAAAATATTTCAAAATCAAGAATTGAAAAGAACTTAAAATTTCCTATAAAAATCTAAACTTCTAGTATTTTTCAAAAATTCAACATATATATAATATTTGAATCACTACTAAGGTAATCACTCAAACAACCCTTCTCCCATGCCCTTTTATGTTCATGGAAAATGGTAGGCTCCATTGGAGAAGAAGTAGTTTACCATTTTGTTATAAGAAAAATGAATGCAAACTTGAAAAGTAACTTTCTCTCTATTTAAAAAATAAATGCAACGTTTTACGGTTATCGGTTAAACGATAAGGTAGGGGTCTTACATAGGCCCACCTTGGTTCAAAGGCCATTTAATCTGCTCAAGGAAGCAAGTTGATGGGAAGAACCACAAGTCATGGGAAAATCTAGATGAAAGATAGATCCAAAGTAGTTATAAAGAAAGAGCATCATCAGGAAAACAAAGAGAGAGAAAAATGAAATCAAAATAAGAAAATTAACAGAAGCAACACAATAACAATAACCATGAAAATAGTTACAAATTGATTACCCTCTTTTCCAAGATTGTATGTAAGAGTTTCAAACATGTACCCAATCTTGATGGGAATTTATTTTTTTTCCTGGGGATATTTACACGGGATGTTAAAAAACTTTTGATAAAAATGGTTACTTACTTGTGATTTCAGTAAATCTAATAATATGACATGATCTAGAAGAAATTTAACAATACCATACACTAATCATATTGTTGTGGTGGGTGGGGAGGAAGGCCATCAACAAAACCTTTAACTCTCTGCTAAAAATCATACATGGAACATTTGAATCACTATGAGGGGAATCACTTAAACAACCCTCCCTTGCCCTATTATCTTCATGGAAAATCATACGCTCCATTAGAGAAAGAGTAGTAATAAGATAAATTGAAACATATGTTCCCTCACTGCAAAATAGCCACCCATGTTATGATCAATACCAAACATGTGTATATCCCATTTTCCAGATGCTTAAAGCTTCGAGGATCTATCGATGAAATACCTTATGTTGTAAGTTGGCCACCATATTGGCTAAACACTTCTTCATTGGGGGAAGGAAAAGACTAAATCTATGAGCTTTTGATTAGAAAACTTGTATGGTTTCTTTCCTTTATTTTCTTCAATTGAAAAACTACAACATGGCTGAAATTGGGTCATCAATTTAGAATTAGACTGTTGATATAATTTTAGAACATATATTAAAAAAGAATATGATGTGTTGCATACTTTGTAGCAATTGGATAGTGTGGGAACGATTGAGCCAACATGTGATTCCGATATCCTTTATGGAGGTTTGATATATCACTCATATATCTTCGGCCATGGGCAGAATGCATTTAATACACCAAAATGTGAACCTTTACCACGTCCCTCACATCTACATATGTCTGAGTTCAACTTTTATACGCGTTGGCTAATCCTGAATCTATCGCAATTGATACATAATGTACAGATTTATTTTGAAAGATCTTATCCATTTATGAATCTTAAATCCTAGCCATGAAAAAAATGACTTAAAAAGCACAATTAAAAATGACTTAAAATCAACAATTAAAAATTACTTCAAATTTCTGATAAAAACTTGAACTTCTTACTATATTCATATAAATTTTCAAAAATAAACCTATATAGTGATGTAAATTATAAACATAATTATATCCATTCTTAAGTCATAAATTCTACTCAGTAATTATTATTTTTTATTAGAAAGAAAATATACATATATAGTTGCATTTGATCCTCGCCATTCAACTCTGGGAGCACCCAATTTGTCGAGTGAACAACCTTCTTCTTCACCACGAACAAACTCACACTACAAAATGCGGCAACTAACATACCTTAACCAACCAAATCTCGCATATGACCCATTCCCTGGTCCGTTATTATCACCCAATTCTCTTCAAATTGACTCGTAGGTTGTACATCATTACAAACACTCATGATTTTGCTTGTTTTGGAGCCATAAATACTAACGAACTCTAAAACCCCATTCAAAAAATGTGTGCAAATCAAACTATAAGAAAAAAGCAACTTACTTAAGAAAGACTGCAGATTCTCAATGGCCTTTGGTGAAACCACTGTCCCTGGAGACAAAAACATCTCAACACAGAGCTCATAAAACCTATGAATCGTGCTCCTCCTCTTCTTCTTCTTCTTCTCATTATTATTAAAGCCCTTAACCATGAAAGGTTTCCTGTTCCGTTCAAACCCTTGTCTGGGTTCTAAATTTTATATAGACTTCTTCATGACTATGGGCTTCACAGGGCCATTATTCACTTGGAAATAGAGATTGCCTTTTTTATTCTCCACAATTTGAGCTCTGGTCAGGGGATAGCGCTCCATAAGTTCAAAAACAACTATTGTCATATGTTCTTATTCAACATCTCATCTCATGGTGATCACAAAATAACTAATGGCCATTCCCTCGACAGTTATGTTTGCCCAATTCTCTTCAGATTGACTGCTAGGCTTGGACATCATTACAAATAATGATAACTTGGAAACTTGATTCGAGTCCAAATCACAAGCCCGCACATTATTACAAACTGTATGTTAATCATGATAACCTTGAAACCCGATTCGAGTCATGTCCAACTCATAGACCTAGACATCATTACAAACTACATGCAAATCATGATAACTTTGAAACACTATTTGAGTCCAGCATCTAAGGCTCACCATTTGAGTCCACGAGTGTGCAACTTCTTGATCTTAATCACCGACTAACTTGTAGTACAAAGTCTGGAAACTAACATAACCCTAACCAACCAAAGGTCACATGTGACAATCGATAATATTTCAATTGTCTAACGCAAAATTGACAATTGCAAATGATGAAAAGTGATAACTAAAAAAATTCTTCCAAAAAAACACCTCACCACATAGTTAATTTTTAGAATTTTTTAATTAAATAAATAGTTATGTTAAGATATTTTTCATTTTTTAATACAAAGAAAATATATTTTTCGGTGAAAGAGCACTCTATATATTCTTCGGTGAAAGGCATTTGAAAGATTATAATATATATATATATATATATATATATATATATATACTTGAGATATTTCATTGATAAATTATAGTATTTATATCATTGATATATTCTTCGATGAAAGAGTTCTGAGGCTCGGTGAAAGAGTTAAAAACATACTCTATATATTCTTCCCATATGTTTTTCGGTGAAAGAGTTAAAAACATACTTTATATATTCTTCGCATATATTCTTCGATGAAAGAGTTTTGAGGCTCAATGAAAGAGTTAAAATCATACTCTATATATTTTTCACATAAATTCTTCGGTAAAAGAGTTTTGAGGCTCGGTGAAAGAGTTAAAAACATACTCTACATATTCTTCGCATATATTCTTCGATGAAAGAGTTCTGAGGCTCGTTGAAAGAGTTAAAAACATACTCTATATATTCTTCGCATATATTCTTCGTTGAAAGAGTTCTGAGGCTCGGTGAAAGAGATAAACACGTACTTTATATATTATTCGCATATATTCTTTAGTGAAAGAGTTAAAAACATACTCTATATATTATTTGCATATATTCTTCGGTGAAAGAGTTCTGAGGCTCGGTGAAAGAGTTAAACACATACTCTATATATACTTCAGTGAAAGAGTTCTGAGGCTCGATGAAAAAGTTAAACACATACTCTATATATTCTTCGCATACATTCTTCGGTGAAAGAGTTCTGAGGCTCGGTGAAATAGTTAAAAACGTACTCTATATATTCTTCGCATATATTCTTCAGTCTATGGGCTAGGGTGGGCACGGGCGATCTGCAGTCAGGTTTGTTGATATCAGGTGCACACATTCCTTATCTTTTTCTTTTTCTAATACATATTTGCTCATATAATTTCAAGTATGAATATTTCACCACAGTTACCAAAGATTACCAAGGGCAAATCTAGCACAATTACTCTATAAGGCCTTTATGAGTATATAGAGTCTTTAGAGAAATGTAGAGAAGAAAGAGAAGTCAAACTACAAAAAGAGTTAGAAGCCATCATCGAAAAGAAATTTGCATCTCTTGAAAACACGATCCAAAAAGAAATAGAAACTAAAATAGAACTACTGGAGAATAAAATGGAGGCAATGGAGACTAGATTATAGGTTATAGAAAGACAAAACCAAGATTCTAACCAACCATCCCAACAAGGAGATGTTGATACATTAGAGAGTCTTAAAATGAAACACATGATTAAAGAACTAGAAAAAAAAGTTAATAGTCGCCTCACCCTAAATAATGTGGTAGATAAGTTAGATATCAAACCAACTAAAAATGAAATGAAAAAATTAATAGAACTAGACCACGAACGTAACAAAAGGGCCTTGAACCTTATAATCTTCAGTTTAAAAGAGGAAGTAGATGAGGATACTTTAACCTTAGCCCAGACAGAATTACATAATAGGTTACAAATTGAAACAATGTGTCTCACAGAAGCGACAAGGTTGGGGAAATTAACCGAGAATAAAGGAAGACTAATCCGTAGAAAGGTGAGCTCCACTAATCATAATTACAACATACTTAGAAAAACCTCAAGTCTAAAAGGAACATGAATATTCATAAATGAAGATCTCATTCCAGAAGATCAAACAGAATTAAGAAAAGAGGTTCAAAAGGTAAAAGAAGCTATAAAGGAACAAAAATGAGCAATAATCAGAAATAGAAAAGCCTTCATTCGAGATAGAAACCAAAAAGATAGTAATCAATAGCAATTAAACATGCTCTGAATCCTTTCTTGGAACTGTCGGGGCTTCCCATGGAACAAAGGCCCAAAGCTAAGTTGGATTTCAAATGATGTTGATATTATTTTGCTTGTTGAAACTTGGGACCACAAAGAATCTAAGGTCCCTATTATAGATGGCTTTACGCTATGGTCTACCTGGAATAAGTGATCCTCCCATAGAGGCATTGGGGGAATAGCTTATTACATTAAGAACAACATCTTCCCCCATGCTAGGATTTATGAAAACGACCCTCACAACCAATATAGTTGGATAGAGATCAGAGACATTAATAATAGAAAGTCCCACATAGAAATATGTTATTTCCCCCCATCAATTATAACTTCTATAAGAAGAAGAATCTAGATAAAACCAACCCTTACAATGGTTTAAAGAATGATATTTCTAGCCTAAGGAATGACGGTAATATCCTTTTAATAAGTGACTTTAATGCTCGAACTTCAAACAACCAAGCTATTATTCTAAGCAATCATTCCAACTCTAATCCTCTTTGGTTAGACGAAGACCCTACTATGGCTAGTAGGTACAAAAGGAGCTCTGAAGACCTCGGGGAAAATTTGTTTGGGTCGGAGCTAGTCAAGCTCTGTAGTACTTAGGATCTCATAATTTGCAACGGTCTAAAGAAGTGGCCCAATTCCAGCAAGATGACCTGCATCCATGGACTTGGTAGCAACGTGGTAACCTATGTTATTTCCAATCTCCCATGATACAGTGAAATAATAAATTTTGACATCTTAAACGACCATGAACCTGACTTTGATCATAGGCCTTTACTTATAACTCTCAATTTTGTCATGCATAGAGTTCCCACAAAAAATCATGCTTACAACCAAAAGAACTTAATATTTGATAGAAATAAAAATGATCTCTTTCTAAATGAATTAAAAACTAATTTGCTTCCTTTATCTAGTATAGACAACATAGAAAACCTCTATCATAATTTTACTACAACCCTCTCATATTCTATTAACAAGTTTTCAATTGAAGTTTCAAATAATAAAAGAAATAGCAAACCCAATCCATGGTATGACAAATATTGTAAAAGTGCAAGGAGAGCAATTAAGGAAGTTGTTGATGAATCTCTTAAAATGGACAAGATAAAAATATATAAAGCCCTAAGTAAAAGGAAAAAGAGGTAGTACATTCGTCAAAGACAGGAGAATCTCTTACACCTCTCTAAAGTAGCTCCTAAGAAATTTTGGAGGCAAATTCTGACTAGGAAGACTAAAGATAATAATAAAATTGCTCTTCACGATTGGAATTCTTATCTTAAAAAGCTTTATGAATCTCCAAATGTCATGGATAATTTGGAAACCCTAGTCACAACAAAATAAGTTTTCTCTTTAGAAGACGTTAAGTTTGGGGTTAATCGCCTCGCTAATGAGAAAGCTAAGGACATTGAAGGTTACCAGGCGGAAATATTAAAAATTGGAGGTCCCGTCCTCATCCCCCACATCCATGAGCTTTTCAATCAAGTAGTCAAGCAAGGGTTCCCTAAACCTTGGACTGATAGCCTCATTATCCCTATTTTTAAAAGTGGGGATACAAATAACCCCTCTAATTATCGGAAAATTATGATCAGCCCTCTCTTAGCCAAGTTATATGGTATTATTTTGGAAAAGAAGTTGAGCGTGTGGCTTGAAAGTGAAGGTAAGCGGGCTAAAGGCCAAGCAGGTTTCAAAAGGCATCACTCAACAATAGACCACCTCGTTACGCTTAGGATCGTTGTGAAGGAATGTCGTAATGATAAATCCAATTTATTTTGTTGCTTTGTGGACTTTAGAAAGGCTTTTGATACAGATCCTAGATACAACCTTTGGAATAGATTAGAGGAGCTAAAGGTTCCTCTCGAGTTAAGAGCTACCGCTATAAGGTTATACGAGAATGTAATTTCCAAGATAAAGAGCAATGAGGGGTGGTCAAAAGATATTAAGTGTAACATCCGAGTTAAACAAGGTTGCCCCCTTTCCCCTACCCTATTTGGAATTTACATCAATAGGCTTGAAGGCTATTTAGAGGAAGCAGGATGTGATGGCACGATCTTAGCTGGGATAGTCGTCATCCTTCTTCTCTATGCTGATGATATTGTTCTTTTGGCAAGGTGCCCATCTGATCTTGATAAGAAACGCAGGCTTCTTAAGGATTTCTGCTCTACCATGGGTATGACCGTTAACACTGACAAAACAAAAGTTATGATTATCAAATCCAAGAAGGACACTTACGCTAATTGTATGTATGACAATAATAACATGGAGGAAGTGTATTCTTAAAAGTACCTAGGAATTGGTATTCATCACAAGCTCAACTGGAACCATAGCATTGATAAAAGTATTAATGGGGGGTGGAAAGCTTATTTTGGTCTTGAAAATAATTGTAAAACAGCAAACCTTATAATGTGGGATAAAAAGAAGTTCTTCTTTGAAGCTTTAGTCACTCCTAATATCTTATATGGCTGTGAGGTTTGGGGTTGCAGCATCTCCAGAGAAATATTGAGCAAATCCAGATGCGTTTTATAACTTATAACATGAAATTAAAAGTAATACACCCTATCCTATTCTCCTTATAGAAGCAACTATTTCCCCTATTGAGATCCTAGCTATGATTAGGTTTCTGTTGTACAAGCACAAACTCAATAACATAGACGATCATAGACTTCCTAGGCTAGCTTTAAATTCTAGCCAAAACCACCTAAGGCTCAATCGGCGGTGGCATAAAGATACAACGACCTAGTTAAACTATTGGGAGATCAATGAGAATGATGCATTGCAAAACATAAATAACATTAAAGATATTGTTACTTCTAAGTTAAAAAAAAAATGGTGGTGTGAGAAAGATTTAGTAACTAAAAGAGAATTAACCTATTATAAGAAGGTCATCAACCCCACCCTAGAAGATCAAAAGTATTTCTCTATTTTAGCTATCTCAAAGAAGAAAATTAATATAGCAAAGATTAGAGCGAATTCTCATGATCTCCATAGTGAAATAGGTCGTTGGGTAGTTCCTAAAACACCATAGATGGAAAGGATCTATATATGTGAGAATAGGAACATCGAGGATGAAAACCACTTCCTCTTAGAGTGTCCCGCGTACAACCACATTAGATCTCAGTTTCACAATCTTTGTTACAATACTGATTTTCCTAGCCTTTTACAATGTCAAAATTATAGTGAGCTCGGGAGGCTTCTCTCCAAGCTTTTTGAGCATAGGAATAAAATCTTAAATCAGAATAAATAATTTGTTTTTTTAGGTCCAATAAACTAATGTTTAGTCTCGACAGACGTTAACCACCACCACCATCATCATCATCATTTTTTCTTATTCAATTTAAAATAAAAAAGCATTTCAATATCACTTATAAACTTGTAAAAACATATATACATTTAGGAATTTAACCCTAGCAATTAATTCACAACCATCCATTTCATGGGTGTGACACAACTATCTACACAATACCATAGCAATTAATTCACAACCATTTTATGAGTGAGACACAACTACCTACACAATACACCACGACGACCAAAACCAACATATATCCCTAAATATGTCTTATCATTAAAAATGGACTTAAAAATGGCATCCTATAAGTCCCAACATTACCTACGTTTAATAAACTCATTATAAAATAAAATGAAATTACATTAAAAATATGCTTTTCGTTTTCATCCAACATGATAAAATTTTCAGTGTACCTCTCTAAAACGCTATTAAAAGTATAAATATCACTAACTTTATTGAATGTGATATTTTATCTCATGTCTTTTAAAAACTGACATTTTAATCTTTTTGCTTCTTCCATACATGCATGGAAAATTATATTTAAATTATTTATTTTTCTGTTTCCAAAAAAATATTGAATACAAATGTAATATTGTGGCTTTCCGTCACTGAGGAGTAGCGTATACAGTGTCTCGGGTTCATGGGAGCCGGGATGCCGATTAAATCCAATTGCTTCATTGGTTGGATTATATCTTATTTTTTTCAACTTCCTCCGATCATTAAACTCCCTTTTTTTTTTTTTTCAACTGAAAAAATAAATCGTGCTTGAAGCAACCTCTCAAGCAATACATACATGCATAATCAACCTCTCAAACAATACATACATGCATAATCTTGCCCAAAATTGAATTGGAATTTTTTATTTTTTATTTTATCTTCTTTACCCTTACAATTACCATTAAGTAATTTCATTTACTATATCTATTTTATTATTGTGGGTTATTTTTCATATGCTGTTTTAGATGATTAATGAATTGATTCAAAAATATATATGTTTAGAAATTTCATTTGGTATTGCCACATTTAAACATCAAGCCTTTATGACTGATGTCATTAAAGCCTTTATGACTGATGTCTCATTATATGAGACATAGCAAAACTATTTTCAGTTTTATTTTAAAACATTATACAGGTAATTCAATGCCTTGCCTATAATTCATGTTCAATTTGTATTTTGAATTAATGTTTAAATATAATTTGTCTTATTTGATAGGGTAATGAAGAAGATGAAGAACCCATGCAAAAAGTATGAGTCGTTTTCCAAAATAAACCACTAAAAAGGTTGAATCATGAACATGCCATTGTTTGTTTAGTGAGGTTGAATTTTTTATTGAGGTTAAATTTTTTATTATGATGATTAATGTTGACCCTTTTCTTTTTGGCCTGTTCTTTGGCAAGGGTTTCTATTTATTATTTTTCTGTTATTTTTCTTTTTATCTTTTCTAAGTTCTTATAATTGATAAAATAGATGATTGAGAGATAAGTTAGTTTAGAAGAATTATTTTCTACCATTATGTTGATATCCTTTGATCACTACATCGATATTGGGAGAAACCACCTGGGCGGGGCCTTAGAACAAATCATTTTTCGTTTGGGATGATGGTTGTGACTGAAATTTATTTGGTACCACCATGTTGATACTCCTGAATCACTACATCAAGATTGAGAGAAATCACCTCATAGAGACCTTAGAACAAATCATTTTCCGTTTGGGATGATGGTTTTGACTGGAGTTATGGGATCAGTTTCCCTTTATTGAAGTTATATGAAATGGTTCGGATAAAAGTGTAATATTCTAATATAAAGAAACTAAATAATTATTAATAAACTTATTATCTATCATGGGAATGCTATTGATATATGTCTTTATGAAAATTTCATAACTGATATGACAATGCAGATTACAATGTAACTCTGAAGTTAATGAAAAGAAAGATAACTAATTTAATTCAATAGTTAATTAAATTATTTTATTAATTTGTCACATATATTGAGATCTCGTTGTTCATACATACAATTTATAATCTCAATCAAACATATCAATAGTGGCAATGAACAATTATTTAAGCACATATATTATGAGCAAAAATTAGAGCTTCATTCTATTCTAAGAAAAATAATAACAAAGGATAATAGTACATGATGTATCATTGATCTTCTCATGGTAGAAATGGAAATGGTTCAGCTTTATAGTAAGAAAAACATAACTTACAATAGTGCAACTTAAGCTTTCTTTTTCAAAAATTCAGAACCCCTTCTCGTGTCTCATAGAGGGGATTGGCAGTTTCATGATAAAATAAAAAGATAGAAAATACAATAACAACTTTAGGTGGTTTGAACAAACGTAACCAAAATTAAGAAAAAAAGGACAAATTAGAATTTGTTTCAACAAATTACCTAAGCTTGGGAGGAAGGTTTTCCTCTTATTCATTGTTGCGGCTCATAAATATCAATCATATTCTTTGACTCGGGTGAAAACTTAAGTTTTATTTGCATTTTGCTAATGAAGATTGCATCCCTCAACACTGGCAGCATTTGTGTGGTGGTATTTGATAAACATTGGAGGATCAACCACTAACTGTGTGGTTTGACAAAATATTGCCAATGACTCTTGAAGTTGGTTTTTCTCAGCTCATCGATAATCTTGGCTCATTTCTTGGTGTATTCTTGCCACATTTTAGTAAGAAGTTTTATATCAGGTAATGCTCCTTTGGGACAAATCGATATGAGATTGGCCTCAAACAAATTATCGCTAAGTGCATCAATAATATTGTTGGAAATATTCATTGTGTGAAATACTACTACTTCTGCTTGCTTGATGAGAAATTTCCATTCTCTAAAAGCAATCTCTTTGTACGATTCTTCAATTTTGGGAAGATTGGCCAATCTTCCATCTGTGCTTTCTTGGCATGTCAAGAAACTAACAATTTTCTCCTCTACGTCCTCAAAGTAATTGTTCACACTTGATATCTAATCTACTAGGGAACTAAGTTTCCTACACTGATCATGAATATTTTCCAATTTCTGGCAAAACACAATTTGTTGTTTAACAACAAGAGTGTTCAACTCTTTTGTCTCCTTCTTAAACTCAGTTAATTTTGGGTTGAAACTCAGATGTTCAATCCTTTTCTACAGCTCTTGAATTTGAGAGTCTTGGGCCTGTAAATCAACATCATATTGGACTCTGAGAGAATTAAACCTGTTCTGAAGCTAAGTGACTTGCATCTACCAATGTTCTGTAAACTTTTGTTTCTCAATTTCAATGCTCTATTCCAATAGAAAGAATCTTTCTTCTTTCTCCTCTAACAACTATTGAACCTCGATTCCTTTTTCAATAGTGGCTGGAGCATAGGAACCTATAAAAGTGTAAATTGGGTAAGCCTACCTAGTTCCTTTGTAGGGGTTGCTAAAGAGCCTTTCCACAACACCTGAAAAGATGGATTGCCAAGAACTAGAGCTTGGGATTGGTCATGTTTTATTTTATTTCTCTCCCTTTTGACCACAGCCTTATGCTAAGGGCTATAAAAGATGTCCAGTGGAGGAATTTCCTGGTTTCTCAACACAATCTCAGAAGAAGGAAAAACTGGTATAATTTCAAGATATTTATCCTCCAAAGGCTTCTCAGGAACCTTAGTTGTTAAAGAGTCCGTTCAAGGGTCTTGGAAGTGTCTTGAACCTTCATTTGTGGAGGGTTCTTAGTAATTTGAGGTTCATCACCCTTACAATTAAGAGCTTTAATATATTGTTCCCATAATTCTTCTAGCTTAGCTTCATATACAAAACCCTCATGTTAAGAACAACAAGAGGAAATTATTTCTCTTGACTAAGAAGCACAAACAAATTGCGCGGAACCAACAATCACAACATCATTAGGAACAAGCCTCTCTTGCGGAATCCACAGTGAATCCATAGGAAGCTTTGTCAGCTTAGAGACTCTATAATAAGTGAACTGAATCATTTCATATGGATTTAACTGTTGTTCTTCTTGTTTTATAGTCGTTGAATAAGTAGAATCTCTCTCAAAAAAATCATCAAACTTATTTGCCTCATGGGAAAATTTCCTTATGATTGATGCAGTTGTAATTCTTTTGACAATTTGATGAGGATCATATTGTCTGTTAGGTATAGTAGGGAAACCAAGATCATCAATGGTGTTTATTTCAACCTATGAATGCTTATATTTATCCAAGGCATATATACCAAACTGGTAAGGAAAAATAGGCCAAATGTTTTATTAGGTTTCTTTAAAACTTTAGAAATCGCATTTCCCACAGTCTGATAGGCTATCTCTTTGGTAAGAATTTTATCGGGAATGCACATGAGTAGCACATGTGGGTTGGCTAGAATCCCATAAGCTCTAACATAGGTGAAAAATTCATCGTTGAATCAATTTCCTACTCAAAGCAGGTGAATTTGAGGTTTTGGAGATACTTGTGGAGCCCTTTTATCAAAAATAATATGGTAGATTGGTAACATGACTCCATGACATATTTTATCGAAATGTGGTAGGTATTTGGAATCCTAAAGAATATCATGGTAAATATGAATATGGGTTGGGTATTCCAGAGTTCACGTCCAACCTATAGATTAAAAATCCATGGAAACGCACAAGGCATATGTGATCTGAGCAATCATGTAGAAGGGGGGAATTATGTTCTCAAGAACTTTTCGTTTGATTCTAAGAGAGAGGATATGGGTGGTTAGGTTATTTGAGAGTATGTTAGCCCAGTGAAAAATAAATCCCTTTGAAATCCCATCTTTAAGCTGTACCCAATGGCCAAGAATTTTTTTTTGTATTTGGATGTGCATAAAGCCTACATATCATAACAACTGGTTGAGACTAAGGACCAACAAGGGCAGCTATAGCATACTTACCACTTTCTTCTCATTTTTTTTTGTTTGGATCCCTTCTCCATCCTTTAATCAGCTCTAATGCATGCTCATGGTCTTTCATAAATGCCTCAATGTATTTCTTGTCATATTTGCATTGTGCCTCTAGTATATGGTACATCCTCTGACAATCCTGACTAGAAAAAATCTAATGATTGTTTTCCTATTTGTAACAATTATCTTGTAAGAAATACTCAAATTATATATAGCCCACCCAATCATATCAATATAGGGGAAAATTTTATGTCTCGGCTACAATCTTGTGCAAGAACGAATTTGCCATATCGTTATAGGTTGTGTTTGAGACTGGAGTAGAATCGTCAACGGTCGATATTCTTTGGTTAACACTCGGTCCTTGATCTTCAAAGACTTATTATATCGATTTCCATGAGGATTGTCCAAAGTATTTAGAGGAAAATATATCCAAGAAGAGCCATGACATAGTGGTATTGTCTTCAATTCTTTCAACTGAAGGAGTAATAGATTCTTGTTGCGCTGTAGTTTTCTTCTTACCCTTCCCTTCTTTCAAAATTTATTCGTTGTCATGGTGATTAGAACTGGCCTGAAGTAGAAAACATAGGGATGAGTGAAAAACTTTTATTGACGAGAATTAGTGCAAATAATGAGACTTTACAATAACAGTCTCTTCTTTAAATAAAATCTATAAAATCAAAGTGAAATGAATGAAAGTGTTTATGATTTTGAAAAAAATAATTTCTCCACTTTCAATCATTATGTACGCAAGCGTGAAATCATGTGGGTTTTCCAAATCAGCATATCGGAGGATTAATATCGGTGAAATATATCACAGGAATACATTGAATAGTTAGGATAATCCGAACTTCCTATATGTAAGGATTCTGATATATTAATGATCATAATATATATCAAACAAAAGGCTCCGATGAGAAGAAGCATGAAGCATATTGGGTAAGTTAAATTGGAGGTTTAATATCAGGAGTTTCATAGCAGAGGATTTAATGGAACACACTTGATTAAAGAGTTCTAATAAAGATATTTAACAAAAGTATCAAAGTTATTGGAAGCGAGAGGTATCATAAGTGAGGTATATCGGAGGTGTGGGATATTAGAGGTGTCACATGATAAAACTTACAATAACAAATGTGATGATATAATAAATGGCAGATGTGGGACTAGTTTATAATTATTGTATTAATTTATTTGAAGGCACACAAATTTTGTAATAAACCTTGGTAAAAAAACCTTTAATGTGGTTCTATTAATAAATCTAACATCAGGGATGAAGTTTTAGGTAACATTCTTTGAAAGGACATTACAATATAATAGAACGTCAATAAAAGTTATTTGATATGACTTTAACTTCGTGAGTGGGGCCTATTGAGGTTTATTTTTATCATAATTTTTTAAAGGTTGACCTATGATATATGGGTTCTGATAAAGGAAAGCCTCATACCTATCAAATTTTATAACTAATTCAAAAATGTTGCAACTTTTATTGAAATTTGAAGAATTTTATTAAAAACAAGGAAGGGTTCCCATTATTTATTAATAACTAACTAAAAATAAATGGGGGTTGTTGAATACTATAGCAATTGGCGATGTACTAGACGAAACAATTACCTATGTAAAAAATAAATGACAGTTTAACAACTAAATAAAAATTCTTAAAAATATCTAAATGCTTGAAATTTAGATTGTTGAAGATCGCTTTGCATAAAACAAATCTCATTTTTTAAAACTTAAAAACTTGTTATTTATAAGAACCTTCATTATCTTTGTCAATCATTTATCTTTTGTAAATAAAAAAGAGAGAACTATATAAGTTTAGCATTAATATAGACATATTTGTCACTCGTAAAGCCACTTCTTCAAGGAGGCATCCATAACCTTTACAAGGTTACCATTTAACCAAATAATATCAGTATCCCATCCACTATAGTAGTATTTTAGAGGCACTGATCTTCATTTTGAAATTTTCTTTTAGCCGCTTGAAAGGCATTGTCCTGGTTTGGTTTCCATATATTGAGAATGTCATTCACAGGTTATAATGATATTAAATAAGTTGTCATGTGATAAGACCTCTTGTCCTATAGTTATGCAACCATAAGTCATTATTTTGGCTAGGTGACTAGTGATGATAACGTCAACATCATTAGTTCCCCATGATCATGGTAAGTTGGCTCATAATGAGATGCTTTATCTTTCAAGTTTAAATATTTTTGAATTACACACTAAAAATGTAGTATCAGTGGATGGGGAGGTAAAATTACTCCTTAAGAGTTGTGGATGACCATTAAAGTCATAAGGTGCTAAAACTTCAAGATTGTCTTTATTTTCTTAAAAGAAACTGCACATCAAACCATAGGATAATTAATCTTTTAATGTTTCAAGTCATGAAATATTCACAAACTAATGGAGATAAATATTTGAGAGATTATGATGGATGCAATACTAAAATTCATCACTATAATTCATTTCCAAAAAATACTCCTTTAATTAATAGAACTCCATGGTAATGATGAGAAAACCCAATTTGAATTGAAAAGAGTATTACTCAACTAACTAACCTAAAAAAACATTGATATGTACATATCATTATTTACATATTTACAGTAGAACATGCATTCTCAAGATAAATACTTCTTTAAAGCTAGCCCATTTATGGGAAGAGAAACTCTCTTACCTTGTAAATCTGGGAGGATAAAAGTTTATGGACCTAGTTTTTCAATGATCTGAAATGGGCTCACCCAAAGTTTTTTGAATTTTTTGTTTTTTCATTTATCTTCATGGGCCTTATCTCGTTTTAGAACTAAGTCATTAATTTGAAAAAAAAAATCTTATTGAACTTGCATCAAACCAAAACTTGACCATTTCCTAATGTTGAGTATGATTTTGTTTAGCTATCTTTCTTCCTTATTCTAACTTTAGAATTTGAGCCATTCTTAATTGTAAAAAAGAGAAAGGTTGTTCCTCAACTGATTACACTAGGGATAATCGAGGAAAAGCTAAATTAGGAGGCAAGACAACCTGTTTTCCATATACTAAGTGATATGGAGAAGTTCCTAAAGAAACTTTATGAGTAATTCTCTCAGCCCATAGAGAAAAAGTTAGAGCTTTATGCAAGTTATTTTTATTTTCATCAACACTTCGCTTAATAATTCTTATGATGTTTTTATTCATGGATTCAACCAATCCATTTCGTTGAGGATAATAATTTACGGAATATTTGACTTTAAAGGCTCACTTGAGTGAAAATTTAGTAACAGAATTTCAAGAAAAATATGATGCATTGTTGAACATGAGGGCACAAGGAAGGCCAAACATTTTAATTATATGTTGATCAATAAAATCGAAAACAAATTCATAATTGACCACCTTCAGGGGTATTGCTTCCACCCACTAGGTGAAATAATCTATAGCAGTTAAAATATACTTGTGCTATTTAGAAGAGTGTGGAACAATCTTACTTATGATATCCAATCCCCTTTTCTCAAAAGGTTTCTTAATATTAACTCGCTTCAAAGGAAAGACTCATTTCTTTTCTTTCACTGAAGTAGTTTGGAAGACTTTGCATTTTCTTACTTAAGCATGTGTATCTTTGAATAGAGTCAGCCAATAGTAATGAGCATGAAGGATTTGTTGATCAGTAGTATCCCATTATAGTGTCCATCAACTAGTCCATCGTGCAGTTCCTACAACACTTTTTCTGCTTCAGGTTTCTCTAAACATCTTAGTGGGATATAATCATAATTTCTTGTAAACAAGACATTATTAACAATTTGATAAGGTTTGGCTTTATGTCTTGAAGCTCTTTTTCTCTTGGAATCGAGTTCTACTAGAGAATAACCATTTTTTAAATAAAAAATTAAATCATCATACTGAGATCCAGTGTAAATATGACATACCTATGAAACTTGAACATTGTTACTTTAATCTTATTTAGCTGAACTATCAAACGCTCAAGTTATTAACCTACAAAAACCTTGACCTCTGACTATTTTAGCTAGCTTTAGCTCTAGTTCATATTCTTGCAAGGTTGTAACCCAATTAGTTATTTTTTCTCTTAATTATTTATTAATAAGAAATTGTCTAACAACTTGTTAATGGTGTTGGACCCACCAACGTGTTAGGGGATCTCCCAGGTAAGAAGTCCCAACTAGACCTCAAACCATTTGGTGTAGGAGTCCCAACAGTGGGTCATACAATATCGCCTTGGTCACAGTTTCACACATAGGCAAGTAAGATGTTTTTTTTGGTATCAAGGGTGTGACATGTGCAACAAACCAAGGAAGGTGCATGAACAGTTCTAACACACGGAAAGTGAGGTGAGTGTGCCCCTTGGAAACCTGTTGAAGCCACGATTTGGAAGGGAACAGATGAGCGAATATGCATCACAAACTAGAAAGCAAGTAAGCCAACAATCGAAAGTGATGGTTAAACCAACAAGCTAGCTCAGTAACATTCATACATACATATATAGAAAGGCTCCATACATGCATGTGTAAGAAAACAGATACATATATCATTAGAGTAACCAAGATAGATGAAATAAAATAACAACGTATGCATGAGATGTGTTGGATCTATTACACTAAAAGTGAAAGTTCCAATCGTACAATAAAACCATGACTATCCTCTAGTCCCAGTAGAGGAATGTTACATTCATTACCGCCTGCTCCTCCAAAGAGATGTACTAGATCTGCACTATGGAGAAGCCAAGGTTCATTACAATACTCTCTAAGATTTCTCTAAGATACTCCTACCAGAAGCTTGGCTGACCAAAATCCCTTACAATGAGTTATGAGGTTCTATAAATAGAAAAGGGTGGGGTGACGCCTAACATTCCCCTTTCTGACTATTCGCCTACCCTCATGACTCTTCACCTACTACATGACTATTACATTTAACTATCGACACTTGGACTTTCACTTTACAAGATGTTACGTACAATATGCACATGTACCCATGTGAGACAAAATAGTTTTGAGCAAGCCATGCAAGCTATCACTAAGACTCGGATAGTTGTGGGAAGACCAACTCTTCAACATCCTCACAATGATCGATGATGGTGAAATGATGCCAAGCTTGGTCTTCCATGATGGTTTCCATGCGGTCAATGTTGAGATCTTGTTGTAAGTGAACTTCAGCCTCCATTGCATCTGGGTACACTAATATGGCTCCTTTGTCCAACTCATCAGATAACATGCACATCATCAACTTGAGTTTAGCTAGACTAGCAACATACTGATGCATAGTGTCTGTGTTGATTTCAAAGTGTGTATTGGTGATCATGCGCATTAACTTGTTGAATTACATGTTCAGCTCTATTCAGACTTTCTTCTTTTCTTCACGTCGGTGAGTGTGCCAATGGGTGTAGTTTCATCAGTATGTGCATGTTGTGCCTCCTACTGTACCTGTTCCTACTACAACTCCTTTTCTCATCTGTGCAGCTGTTGTTCTTACTTGAGTTGCTGCTTCAGCACCTGCAAATCCTTCTCTGCTTCTCTCTTTGCCTGCATGTGATCCTCTTGTCATGTCGTCACCTCATAGCCTCAGTCTCCAAAGATGCTTTCATCACAAGTGTATCTTCTTGAACTTGCAAATTTTCTCTACCTATGTGCTGTCAACAACCTTCCTCTTTCATTTGTTGCATGTAGGCCTGCTACCTTCTACTGCTTCTGATGGTGTTTCTCATTGTGATGTCGCTGCCATTTAATCTTGATACCTGTCTATGAACAACTCGATGTCTTCGTAGATAGGCAAGTTCATAGACACTTGATCGACTTCATCCCTAGTTGTGCTCTCAATGGTGTCTTTGAATCTGCTCTCCTAGAAGCCATTGTATCTGTGATGCTGAGAGCCAAACGAACACCTGTGATACATGGAGACATAGCAACACTGATGGAAAGAAATTGGTTAGTTGAAAAAAAAAACAAGCTTGAGGACTCACTTACAACATACCCATGTGACTGATTGTGAATATTGTACAATTTTCATAGGGAAGCTGGGAGACTGACTGCAAAAATTGTGCAAGGCATAGTTCGAGCTATTGGGAGGTTGAATGACTGTTGGAACTGTACAATGCATAGTCTAGCCTAGCCTGCTGAGGATTGAAATTGTGAAATTCACAATTTCAGTCAGTAATGACATGCAAACTAGCAAACTACATTGTGTAATTTCTGGGGCCATAAAGGCACAGCCTCCCAGAATTGCACAACACAAGCCTGGAGGTTAGTGTTGGGCAAGACTTGCACAATTTCTGGATGGAAGGTAGAGCCTTCACTTCCAGAAATGCACAATGTTATTCGGGCAAGGTAATGTTCAAGCTAAGGCAGCCAAGACCTACTGATGAACGACTGAAAACATGAGAAGTCTGAATGCATGGTGAAACTGATTGTAAACAAGAGTGAATGAACATGCATGCAAAAAACAAGTGCAAGATTTAGAAAATAGGAAAACATGAATGTGTGTGAAACGAGTCACTGCAATGGCAACCATTGATGCAAAAACAATGCCATGCATGCGATAGTAGTGAGATGTGAAAAAAAACTGAAATGATGCTTCTACAAGCTAACTTTCATTGAAACGATAGAAAGCGCTCATTGAAATGAAGCAAACAATTCTTACACAAATCGAAACAAAAAAAGTGAAAAAAACACAATGAAAGAAATGAAAAGTAGACTTACCCTAAAAGATCGAAGTTAAAAGTGTCAAAGACTCCTTGATGCAATGTCAGATGTCAAAGCTACAAGGACAATGTGAGGAATGAGATTTGCAGCATTTGTTTCATGAGTTTTGATAATATCGAGGCTATGATGTGCATGCCACAAATCTAGGAAAAAGTGACACTTGGTGAGTGGTTTATAAGATGAGCTTTTCATGTAACCTCTAGCTGCTAGAAATAAATCCTTAGTTCTAGGGATGGCTTTTGCATGTTTCCTTTTGGTATTTTGTGAAGATAAGCCCTTGCATGCAAATAATTTTTTCTTGGTCCTAGAGGGAACCGGTCAACTTGAAGGCACATGTAAAATCTTTCCTGACTGAGAGAGGGATATGCACAATTCTTTAGAGGAATTGGGTTGGCTATCCTAGAGGGATTGTGAAATTTATAGGGTTAGTAAGTGACTACTTCCCAAAATTGTGCAATTTGTCGGTTGAGCTGCAATGTAAGGTTAGATTAGTAGTTTTCCCAAGGAAGCTTGTCTGATTATTATGTGCAATTTTGGAGCTCAGCAGGTTTTCTAGTAGATTTGTGCAATTTCTGGGCTGAGCAGAGACGGTTGTCTATCGGGAATTGCATAATCTATGGGTTGATCAGGTCACTGCCTCCTAGAATTGCACAAGTTTTAGGTTGAGGCCCAATGCCGGGTCAAATTGTGTAGTTTTTTAAAGGAGGACTGCCTGACTATTCTGCGCAATTCTAGAGCCCTATAGGTTGCCTTGCTTTTTTTTGCAATTTCTATAGGGATGGTTGGTTCCCCTCCATAATTTCATAATTTTATGGGGGAGCATCTTAGCCAGTAAAGAGTCTATGTCCAAAATGCTAACCTACGGGAGGGAGACAAACAAGCTGAGATGCATAGGTTGGTAGGCCACTGAAACTCAACCAAAGCCTATGTACTTGGTAGTGCAAGACATGCTTCTAAGGATAGCTGGTAGGGAGGCTCCAAAACAAAGATAAGGAAAAACTTTGGAGGGTGGTTGTAGCTACTACAACACTTGGCGACACACTGGTAGAATTCGAGCTCTCTGAATGGACCTTGTTTGTGAAAAGAAAGTAGAAAACCTCTAGAAGTATTGTTCAGCTCTCAGATCGTCTCAACTTCCACACTTTCTTATTGTAAGATGTAGCATCCACCATGCTCTTGGTTGGTCAACACACATTCCAAGCCAATCCAACACAATTTTTTCAGTTGCGACGAGGGGTATATTGGTGCATAAGCCATATGATAGTCAAAGTCTAAGTTTTCATCTCTGGTGTTGCTCCACTGCTAACATGCCTATGAGGTACATCGGTGGAGTCATGCAAGAACAAGCATCGATCCACTACCAATGACCCTGGTCAGTACCCCAATGGAGTTACTCGTACCACCTCTCTGCATAGGAAGCCTTTCTCTTCTGTCACCTTATTCATTTTCATTTTTTTCTGAAAAATTTTCACATTTTCATTTTCAAAATTGTGCATAAAACTTATCCATTTCAGAGGTAGAAGAGGGATCCTAACTTATTGAGAGTAGAAGAGATTGTTCCTTTAGAGAAGTAGTTTTTATATACACAAGTCCTCTTGTACTTTACCAAGCTTGTTTCAAGAGTCACATATGGTCTCATGTGAAACTAACCTACAAATGTAAACAAGCAAAAAAAGAAAAAAACAAATCAAAACTAGAATTAAATGTGTCAGAAAAGCAAGTAAAAAAACAAGAAGGCAGGCAAATAAACATGAAAAGTAAGAAGAAATCATGCATGCAAGGAGAAAAACCAAAAGCAAACATTACTCCTACTCCTAAGCTAATGGTGCATGGGTCTGCTTATGTAAAGTGATACTTCCAATGCAGTCATTAGTGCATTGGTCAACCCATGGTTGTGAAGGCATGGTTCACAAATAACATGGTAATGTAAACCAGCAAACATGAAAGATACAGCATTGAAGCCAAACATACTACGAGTTTAAGTGTGTCCATAGAAAAGAAGTGAGTGAAAGTGCATGACATGCACTATGTGGACTTGTCATGGTGTTGTGCTACATTACATGCAGATGTTAAGCATACACATTCTCTTTACTTTGACATGCAAGAAAATGTGAGAAACGTAGACCACTTATGTTGCGCAAGTGGGCTTGCTATGTAAGATTCCTCCAATGCAAGAGTGATGGGATAGTGTAATCCAAGTGGAGGAAGCAAAATTTGAGTGTTAGGTTGATCTTCAGTGCATATAGATGAGTGATGAGGAGCCTTTGGTGTTTCAATAATTTCTTGATTGGAAATGAAACCAACCTCAGGACATCGAGGACCTGACATAACCATCAGCTCGGGCTGAAGTGCCTCGACAATCTGTCAAGTTTCGACTTCGTCGACTAATAGATCATCATAGACCAGTGCCTCAGAAAAATTAACAACATTTTAATCAACATCATGATGGGATGAAGAAGTAGAGAGATCATGAAAGCTAATATCATAAAATTTAGGATATTTTTCGGTGTCCTCATGATTTGATGAATCACACAGAGGGGTAGATGAGAAGTAATAATGTTCACCCTCTGCATTTTCGAAAAACTTAGATGAAAAATCAACTAGATCTTCAATGAAGGATTTTTCCTCTTTTTTGTTGGATGATGGACTAACATTCGGTGTGTTCTGCGAATGATCAAAAATGGGTGCATTTGTATATGGAGATACACATGTGAAATCATGGATGACAGAATCACCAAAGATGTCAAGAAAATAGGGAGGAGGCTCGAGCAGAAGGGAGTCATCCTTTGCTAAAAATTGATGCTTAAGCTCCCATTCATACTCTTCATGAATGACAACGTAGGTTGGTTGTGTAACACCAACTCCGTCAATTGCTTGATCCTCGTTGACAATAGGTGTAGAGTTTGGAATGGAAGAAGACAAGATAGTGCAAATCTGGAGGATCATCAGAATATGTAGATGGAGGTTGACGTAGGAAATACATGTGACAACCCATGGGATTAGCAACCAAGTTTGTGCATGAATGGAGTGAAGTGATGTTGGGAGAATGTGACAGTTTAACGGACATGTGTGCATGTTCTTCCACATCACTCTACGGTAGTGGAGCTATTTGATGAGGGGATGATAGATATTCACTTGTGATAGTGACCATGTTCATTTGTGATTGTCAAGTTCCATAACCGAAGTATGTTGAGTGGGGCTTGGGCTTGAAGATATTTTTAGGATTGAGAAATTTGGTAAGAAAATATTCAAATCTATCCATGAGATATTAGAATTTCATCTGACTTGTCGGAGCTTGAAACTACAATAAACGGAAGTCGTCCCAAAATTCCATAGGTGATTCTTGCAGCCTCTTCCATTTTTTTAACAAATTTTTTCAAGAGGTTTTGGATGAAAATGATGGAAAGTAGATTCAATGAGATCACAAAGCTACTCAACTAAGTGCACACTACTAGGTGACAAACTCTAGCACCACCATTATGGGGATTCACAAAGTGTGTATGCGAGTAGCATGTTGGCCTCTTATGTAGAGAAATCATCTGAAAGGAAGGTATAGAAGTATTCTAAGTACTTAGGCCAGGCTACATCACCTTCACTATCATAGGTGAATTCGGACAAGAGATCAACAAATTCCCTCGTGATGTTGAGAGGTTCGACATGCAGAAAACATCCCAAAGGGATGAGCTTGAGAGTATCCATGACAGATGTGCAATGATTCAAAAGAGGATGTGAGGACTCATATTTTCATCTAGCCCTCCTTTTATTACAAATTTTTTTGACAATGTTGGACCCACCAACATGTTAGGGGATCTCCTTGGAAAGAAGTCCCAACTAGACCTCGGACTGTTTAGTGTAACAGTCCTAGGAGTGGGTCATACGATATTGCCATGATCGCAGATGCGCGGAGGGGCAAGTAATATGTCCTTGTTGGTAGCAAGGGTGTGGCATGCACAACAAGCCAAGGAAGTTACATGAACATTTCTAACAGACAAAAAGTAAGGTGAGTGTGCCCCTTGGAAAACTATTGAAGCACATGGCTTGGAAGGGAACATACGAGTGAAGATACATCATGAAATGGAAAGGAAGTAAGCTAACAATCCAAAGTGATGGTTAAACAAACAACACATCTTAGTAAGATTCATACATACTTATATAGAAAGAGTCCATACATGCATGCGTAAGCAAACAAATACATATATCATTAGAGTAACCAAGATATATGAAATACAATAACAACATATGCATGAAATATGATGTATCTTTTATATTAAAAGTTAAAGTTCCAATCATACAATAAAAGCATGACCAACCACTAGTATGGGTAGCGGAAAGCTACAGTCACTGCCACTTGCTCCTCTAAAGAGATGTACTTGCTTTGCACTGTGGAGAAGCCAAGGCTCATTACAATACTCTCTAATCATTCTCTAAGATACTTCTATCGGAAGCTTGGCTAACCAAAATCCCTTACAATGAGTTATGGTGTTCTATAAATAGCAAAGGGTGGGGTGACCCTTGAAATTCCCCTTTGTGACTCTTCACCTACCGTTATCACTCTTCACCTACTAAATTAATGTTACATTCAACTATCGGCACTTGGACTTTAACTTTGCAACATGTTACATACAATCTGCACATGCACCCATGTGAGACAGAATAGGCTTGAGAAAGCTATCACTAAGACTCGAGCAATTGTGGGAAGACCAGCTCTTCAACATCCTCGTGATGATCAACGATGGAAAAATGATGCCAAGCTTGGTTGTCCTATTGGTGTCTGTACACTCAATGGTGACATCCTGTTGTAAGTAACCTCTTGCCTCTATTACATCCAGGTATGCTAATATGGCTCCTTTATCCAACTTGTCTGATAACATACACGTAATCATCCTAAGTGAAGTTGTACCAACAACACTCTGATGCATATTATCTGTTCTGTTCTCTAAGTGTGTGCTAGTGACCATGCACATCAACTTGTTGAAATAAATGTTTAGCTCTAATTGGACTTCCTTCATGTCTTCGCCTCGGTGAGTGTTCCAATGGGTGGGAGCCCATGTGTGTGCATAATGAAATTTGTTCTCTTGTATGCCCTTGCATGTACTTAACAACATTTCTCACCTTGTCTACTACGTGCCAACCACTAGGCTGGGTCTATAACCTATATGGGTGCAGTTTCATCAATCTATGCATGTTGCACCTCTTGTTGTACCTATTCCTGTTGCAACTCCTTCTCTCATCTATGAAGCTCTTGTTCTTCCTTTAGTTGTTGATTTAGCACTTGCAACTCCTTATCTATTTCTCTCTCTGCCTTTACGCAATCCTCTTTTCAAATTGTCACCTCATAGCCTCAGTCTCCAAAGCTTATTTCATCAAAAGTGGATTTGCTTGAGCTTACAACTTTTCTCCACCTCTACGCTATCAATAACCTTCCTCTTGTAGTTTTCACATGCAAGGTTACTACCTTCTACTACTACTAATAGTGCTACTCATTGTGATGCTACTTCCATTTCATCTTGATATCCTTGTCTATGAACAACTTAATGTCTTTCTAGATAGGAAAGTTCATAGACACTTGATCGACTGCATCCCCAGTTACGCTCTCAATGGTCTATTTGACTCTGCTCTCCTGGAAGCCATTTTACCTATGTTGCTAAGAGGCAAAAACCCACCTGTGATACCTGTAGACATAGCAACACTCATTGCATGAAATCTATCAGTTGAAAACAAAAACAAACTTGAGGAATGACTTGCAACATACCTGTGTGACTGATTATAAAGATTACACAATTTTCACCAAGAAGCTGGGAGATAGACTACCAAAATTTCATAAGGCATATTTTGGGCTTTCATGAGACTGACTAACTACAATAAATATGCAATGCACAATCCATCTTGGCTTGTTGAGGACTGAAACCACACAATGCGCAATTTCAGTCAGTAGTGACATGCGAACCAGTAAACTGCATTGCGTAGTTTCTGGGGCCAGCAAGGCCATGCCTGCTAGAATTGCACAATGCAAGTATAGAGGTTAATGCTTGGCCAGACTTGTGCAATTTCTGGAGGGAAGGCAGAGCCTTCACTTCCAAAAATGCACAATATTAGTCGGGTAAGGAAAGCTCCAGACTAAGGCTGCCCAGACCCACCGATGGGTTACTGAAAACATGAGAAGTATAAATACATGGTAAAAGTGAGTGTAAACAAGATTGAATGATCATGCATGCAAACAAAAAGTGTAGGATTCAAAAAACGAGAAAACATGCATGTGTGTGAAAATGGTCACTGCAATGGCGATTGTCGGTGCAAAAGCAGTGTCATGCATGCGATAGTAGTGAGTTGTGAATGAAAACTGAAACAGTGCTTTCCTTGCTGACATTCATTAAAATGACAGCAAGCACTCATTGAAATCAAGAAGAATACACTCACACAAAGTGAAACACAAAAAGTGATAGAAACACAACACAAGACATGAAAAGTAGATTTACCCTAAAACAGCTACACTGAAAGTGTCAAACACTCGTCGATGCAATGTGGGATGCCAGAGCTGCAAGGTCATTGTGAGGAATGAGCTCTGCAACTTCCAATTCATGATTTTTTATAAGATTAAGGTTATGATGCGCATGCCACAAATCTAGGAAAAAGAGACACTTGGCGAGAGCTTCTAAAATGAGCTTTGCATATAACCTCCAACTACTAAAAAAACATCCCTACATCTAGGGATGCCTTTTTCATGTTTCCTTCTACTATTTTGGGAAAAGAAACCCATGCACGCAAATAAATGTTGCTCAGTCTCGGAAGGAACCGTTTAACCTGAAGGCACATGCAACAACCTACTTGTTTGAGAGAGGGATTTGTTCAATTTCTGAGAGGAACTAGGTTGGTTGCCCTAGAGGGATTATATAATTTCTGGCGTCATCAGGTAATTGCTTCCTAGAATTACATAATTTCTCGGCTGATCAATAGTGTTGGGTCAAATTGTGCAATTTTCCCGAGGAAGCATGTCTGACTATTCTACACAATTTCGGAGCTCAGCAGGTTGCACAATAGATTTGTGCAAGTACTGGGCTGAGTAGAGTTGGCTGTCTATTAGACATTGCGCAATTTCTAGGCTGAGTAGGTTATTGTCTCCCACAATTGAACAATTTCTAGGTTGTGGCCTAGTGCTGAGTCAAATTATACAGTTTTCTGAAGGAGGATTTCTTGACTGTTCTATGCAATTATGGAGCCCAACAGGCTACCTAGCTAATTTGTGCAATTTATGGAGTGTGTTAGTGCTTGGAATTCACCTAGGCTGAGATAGACAAACTCTCAAGGCTACATCAAACCATTTCACCTCGTAGCTAGCCTTACGAGGTATGAGAAGGCTCTCTCGGGTCAGATTCGGTAGATCTTTCAATATGATAAGCTGACCAATTAGGATCAAAGATATTAGGCTAGTAAATTGATAAGGGGGGTTGATTTAAAGATTTTTGTTTTTTTTGGTGGCAATTGGAGGGAGTGCAATTCAGGGTGCGGGGATTGAGCACAGTTTTTGCAGGGGGATCTTTGGGGCAAGGTAGGAGTGAGCGCTGATGCCTTAATCTGAGATGGATGATCAGGGATGATAGAGAAGGAGCTAAAGAGGGAAAACAACCATTTGAGTCCTCTCTAAACAGTAGAAAACATAAATTTGAACAAACTAAAAAGCTGAGCATGTCAAAGCATGATTTCAAACTTTATCACTTCATCTGTCCAAATAGAAGCAAAAGAGAGATGTGGAATACATAAACAGACTTACAAGAACATGTATAGAACACACCATCAACACAACAATCCACAAGAATCCACAATGATGTCTGCAAAACCCTGGCCTTCCTTTTCTTTAAATTGCAGAGATAGATGTACAATATACAATAAAGCTTTCTTCCACAAGAGTCCAACCATGAAAATGAGTAAGAGAGAGCATAATATAGACCATCTAACTCCTTTCCCCACCTCTAGGGGTCGAGCTCAGCTTCCTAGGAGCAGTTTG
>APFE030334488.1:0-67045 GCA_000404065.3 Pinus taeda | reverse complement strand
TATTTGAGTGGGTTCCGCTGGTTCAAATCAGGTGCAAGATAGCTCATTGGAAAGCTTGGTCTGTCTACTTGCCATCCCAAGTGGAATTTCTGTATTTGGAGTTGTTTTGCCCCCTCAAAAACCATTTCTCCCAAGGTCACTTTCTGCAACTCAAAAAGTGGGCAGAAAGTCATTTTTTTGATGTATTTTGAGCTTTTGGAGGCTCAAATCTCAAAATCAGGCTTCCCCCAAGTATTGGTAATTTTTCTTTTTGCATGCCCTTTCCAAAAATGCCAAGTTTTCAAAATTCCGAGTAGTCCTCCAAAATAGCCGCGCTTGGAACGCGGCACTTGAAATGGCCAAAACCTGTAAATTGCAAAAAAAATTCACAAATGACAAAATTTTCTCCAAATTTCTTGAAATTTGGTTTGGGGGTCCTCAATCAAGTATCATTCTCATTCAAAGAGTCTTTGGCCAAAATTTGGAGTGGATCGGGCGTTTTCTTTCGTTTTTGTGTTTTGGCCAACCGTCCTTGGAGCACCTTCATTCTCGCCGATATTTTTGACATTTCTCTCAAACCATGACACTTGTGTAAAAAGTGAAAGAGGTTTTTCTTCTTTGGCGTGTTATGGACAAAAACCTCTCTCAGTTTCCCAAAATTCATCTTTGACTGATCTGAAACATCATTTGAGTGAAACTTGCCCGATGTGTGAAACAAGGAATTTTGTCGAAATGAAGCGAAATGAAGGGGATAGGGGGCTTCTAAATTCTTGGGGAAATTTTTGGGAGTGGGGAGGGATGTTAGGAAGCAGGGGAAAGTGGAATCTCAGAGATTGAGTGAGGGGAAGGGGTCCAAAAGGGCAAATCACAAGCCAAACCTAGAAAATTGCCAGGTTGTAGCTAGAAACTAGGGTTTGTGCAAAAATGAGGATTTTGGGGAACCTGAGTGTTGGGAAGTGTATGATAAGGTACTTTAAGGATAGGGGAAGGTGTATGAACATCAGGAAACAAGTTTTGCCATTTATTTGACCATCCAAGAGAAATTGGCTTCAAAACCGTAGGAGAGGGAAATGAACTTGCCAAGGCACAACTGAAGCATGAACAAGATGTAAAATGACTCATTAGACACTGATATGATAATGAGAAACCTATGAATGATGATAGACTCAGTTGAATAGTGACATAGCCCGCCATTTGGACAACTTTAGAAGGAGTGGAAGCAAACCCTAGACCTTGACCAAATTTTGCTTGAAAACTCTTTGAAATGACAAAATTAGACCTTGACACTTCAAAATCACTTTGTAAGAGCATATTTGATCACTGATGGAGGGTATTCAAGACCAACACTAACAGAGTGAATGTTGGTTCCCCTCTAAAATTGTGCAATTTTCTGGGGAAGTGTCTTAGCGATAAAATAGTCTAAGTCTGGAATGTCGGCTTGGAGGAGGGATTCAAACAAGCTGACATGCATAGACCAATAGGCCACTAAAACTCTGTTGATGCCTATGTACTTGATATTGCAAGACATGCTGCTAAGGATGCTTGGTAGGGATGCTTAGAAACGAAGCTAAGGAAAAATTTTGGAGGGTGGTTGTAGTCGTTACAACACAGCTAGGAATGGAACAATCATTTTCGTATGTAATTTCAGGAGAAATGTTCTAAATTGTTTTATTGACTTAAAAAAAAGCTTGTTTTTTCACTTCTGAATAACTTCTAAATTAGAACTAAAGAAGGAAATGGGAGCTTCAACTTGTTCTTCATTTAATTGGGTTAAAAATGTTGCATAGGATTGTTGCAGAGCAAAATTATATCAAACACATTCTTTAGACAAAGAGGGTGATGATAATGAAGTGTAGAAAATCTTGTAGATTCACAAGCTACTGCAATTTTCTAAACCAAGAGACAAGAATCTACTTCTACCCTTTATGGTGGAAGCCCATAAACATCGAGCAAACAATAATCAATAGAGGAAGAGAATCAAAGGCACATAACACAATAAATATCTAGGGAAAGCCACAACTCAAAACTCCACTATGTCTTTTATTAATCAGGAAAATCAAGATGAAATTACAATGTTTGTTCTCTCTAGAACAATCCCAACACTCAACAAATTCAATCTCCAACTCATAAGCAAGCTCAAGGCCAAAGCTTTTCCAATTGAAAAGCTCTCCAAGTCTCTATTCCAATGTGTAATTCCTATGACGGATATCTTTTATTTAAAGGGAAATAAAGCCTCTAAAAATAGTGCAATCCCTCAAGGATCAATTCCTGAATACATGCACTGCCAGTGAACTCAGAAAATATAAAACAATGAATACATTGTCCCTGCACTCTAGTCTCAATTGGATGTTTCTTAGAATCAACATGCATGAGTTTCTGGTGCTAGAATCTTTAGTTAACTAGAGTAGAACTAATTAGGTCACTAGTGTCTCAACTAGATGTTTACTCACTATTAGTTCCTAAAACTGATTGGAGCTAATTTAACTCGAATTAACTCGATAAACTGTGTTAACTAGTTACAACTCATTCCTAGCTCATCCTTAACTCCTATAATTTAGGGAGAACATATATATGTCTTCTAAAAGACTTCCAGTTCGAATTTCCTAAATTAATTAAACTTAATTGATTATTTTCAAATTACTATGAGAAAAGAATTATATTTTAATTCACAATTTAAATCAAGGACAAATTAAACTGGAATTTCTTGTTTCCATTTATCAACACTCCCTGTCAACAAGAAAGGGATTTTCCACTACCCCGATCTTGTCTCTATGAAACTTGAATTTAAATCTTGACAATGCCTTTGTTGACATGTCAACATCTTGCTCCTCCATGGGAATTGTAATCTACCAACATGATCAACCTCAATACACAACCTCTGAGATGATGATATGGATATCTATATGCTTGTATTGATCATGAAAAACTTGATTTTTAGATAGTCTAATACAACTCTGATTATGAAAATAAATCAATGTCGGATCCATTTGTTTACCAAGAAAATCAACCACGATCTTCCTCATCCAGATAGCATTGCACGCTCCTTGAATTGTATCCATGTACTCTACCTCTACCGAACTGAGTGCAGTCGATCTCTTTCTCCTACTGTACCAAGAAATTGTCACTGACCCAATACTAATATCCCTCCTGATGTGCTCTTCCTATCAAATGGACTCCCTAGCCAATCTATATCCGTGGAGCCTTGAAGCTTCACTCCCTTTGTCCATCTGTACCATAACCCAAACTGAGTAGTGCCTCTAAGGTATCTAAATACATGCTTTGTCACCTTCCAATAGAGCTTGGTATGCCGAACCATCTCTTGACTAAGCTATTTAACTGCATAATACATATCTGGTCTTCTATTCACCAAATATATGAGTGAACCCACAAGCTACCTGTAAACATTAGCTTCCACTACATCTCTTGAAGTAGCATCCTCCTTCCTCCAGTTACCAGCTAGAGAAGTCTCCATGGGTTTATTGCTCTCCACGCAGAATCTCCTTAGTATCTCATTGGCATATTTTCCTTGATAAACAAGCAACTCCCCGTCTCCCTGCCATACCTCCATGCTAAGAAACTAATGCATGAGCCCCATGTAGTTCATTTAAATCTCTCTTGCATGGTCCTCCTTGCAATACTTGATGAACTTCTCATCACCTGTCAATATGAGATCATCTATATAAAGCACAATGATCAAAATCTTACCTTCCACTACTATATGATACAAGTTCGCATCTTCTTCACTCTTCATGAATCCCAGCCCAGTGAAGTAGCTATCTATCCTGGTGTACTAAGCATGGGGTGCTTTCTTCAGCCCATACAAAGCTCTCTTGAGTCGGCACACATGCAACTCACGGTGCAAGTTTTCAAAACCTTTGGGCTACTCTATGTACACCTCTTCCTCAATCATGCCATTGAGGAAGGAAGTCTTCACGTCCATCTAATGTATCTTCCAACCCATCTGTGTAGATAGTGATAAAATAGATCTGATCGATGAGTACCTTGCAACCGAAGAAAACGTCTCATCATAGTCAATCCCCTCTACTCGTGAAAAGCCATGGGCCACAAATTTGGACTTATGATTCTCAAAACTACCATATGCAGCTTTCTTTACCTTGTAAATCCAACTGGAGCTGACAACTAACATGTCCCTCGGTCTCACAACCACATCCAAAACACTATTTCGAACAATGGAGTCATACTCTTCCACCATCACATCAACCCAAACTGGTTGTTGCACTGCTTTCTGAAAGGAAGATGGCTCTATCACAACATATTCACCCATAAGTGCCATGTACCTAGTGTACCTCTCTATTGACCTCCTTTGTCTACGCTGAGCAGAGGGTGCTCCCACTTTCTCCCTTGCATCATCCAACAATCTGCCAGCCTCTCTAGTGTGCTTTCTTCCCTCTCTAGAAAACTCTCCCTGACTGGATTTCTCCACTCCCAGAACCTCTTCATATGGCTACTCCACATCAATTTGAGGCTCCTCAACCTTAGGAAGTAAAATTTTCTCCTCTCCATGTAGCTCAAGCTCCCTCTCAAGGGATACTCGCATGGCCTTATCCTCATCAAACTTGACATCCCTGCAAACCACTATCATCCTACTAGTTTTCATGTACACCTGATAGTTGTGGGGAGTATCAGTGTACCCCACAAAGATCCCCAACTTTGTTGTTGGCCCAATCTTCTTTTTTGCATATTTGGTCACATGGAAATAAACCAATGACCAAAAAATCCTATAGTTACCAACATCTATCCTCTAACTAGAATAAGCTTCCTCTGGTGTTTTACTCTCAAGTATCTGATGTGCTATGATTCTCAACATAAAATGTTATGTTGAATGCCTCAACCCACAAGTGTAGTGGTATTCCTTGATCATGCAACATTTCCCTTGCTTCCACTACTATGCTCATGTTCTTTCTCTCGGAAACCCCATTTTGTTGAGGGTTATGTTATGCTGTCAACTCTCATTTAATCCCTTCCACTGCACAAAAGTTCTTAAACTCCATAGAGCTTTAACCTTCTTTCTTGACTCTTTCTCAACCAATGCTTTGAATTCACAAAACTTTGTGAATGTATGATCTTTTCTCTGCATGAAAACTATCCAGCATTTACGAGAATAGTCATCTACAAATATAACATAATACCTGTGTTTGGTTGTGGATACTATTGAGAATGGTCCACACACATCTGAATTGAATCTCTCCAGAATAGACTTTTCTCAATTGTCTCTATCTCTAAAGGAATACTTGGTGTATTTTCCCAAAGTACAACACATGCATGTATCAACTTTCTCAAGTGTACCTTTGGGAAGACCAATAGAGATTCTCTGCAATAGCTTCAAAACCCCACGATGAAAGTGGCTCAATCTTCTATGCCACAACTCGTCGATGTCTCGGCTCAACATCTTTTCCTATTTTGAACTCAAACCACCACAATCCTCTACCTCTATCTTATAGATATTCTGAACTTGAATCCCCATCTTCTTTACTTGACCCGTGGCTATGTGTCAAAGGAATGCCTTTCCTTTCATAAAAGATCACATCATAACGTCTATCCTCAAGCATGGAAATAGATACCAAGTTCTTCGTCATTCCAGGTACATGCATAACATTCTTGAAGTTGAGTGGATCCACATGCTCACTTTGAAAAGTAATAGTGCCCACATCAGTAACACTATACTTACTGTCATCACCCTTTTTAATATGCATCTTGAGATGTTTCTCCTATAGTTCATTGAATAACTCTTTGTCACCAGTCATGTGGAAGGAAGCTCCATTATCTAAGTACCAGACGCTTCCCATCATTGAAGACACCATGTACACAATGATGGAAAAGTCCAATTCGAATTGGGAGGCCAAAGCCTCACCTGCTGCTCCTCCTAAGGACTTCTCCTTAGACTTCTTTAATGGACAATATGTAGCAAAGTGATCCATATTGTGACAAAAAAAGAGTTTAATTTTCATCATGTCCTTCTTCTTACCTCCATGATAAGAATATGTTTTGGAATGAGAAATTTTACCTTTCCCACTCCTTGCCTTAATCTCTAAAGGAAAATTCTCTTCGTCATCAGTATTTGATGAAGAGCCATCCCTAGTGTTCCTCCTAATCTCATCCAGCATCAAATCCAACCATAGTTCTTCTCAATCTGGTAGCTTCTTCCAACCATTGATAGAGTCCTGCTAACTATGCCAACTCTTTGGGAGTCCAAGAAGAGAAAGGATCACCATATCCTCCTCGACAACTGTGATTCCAACACTTCCAAGTTCATCCTCAGATTGAGTGAACTTGGTCAAGTACTTTGGAATCATCTCTCCTTTCTCCATATTGATTTTACAAAGTTTATCCTTAAGTGCCAACTTCCTTTGATTGGTTCTAATTGGATACAGGTTTGTCAATGTTTTCCACATAGCATGCGAAGTTTCCTTGCCATGGAGGCTCGAGACGATGTGGTCTCAAAATCCCTCAAGGATTATCTTCCTTGCAGAGTCTCCATCCTATCCCTATAAAATTCGAGCTTCCTTCCAAGGCATACTTAAACCTCAACCCATGGAACGTCATCTATTGATCCTGAAGTATGTATGAAAATTCGACTTTCACCTCTAACCCAGAAACTCAAAACTTCGAAATCTGTGCTAAAGAGTGGATTTTAAATCAACAATATCTCCCTCATTCGAACTTCGATTTGGTCCATTGTTTTTTTTTTTAATTTGGGTATCGTTTCCCAAGGAAGCCAAATCTGTAATTTGTTTCTGGAAATTTTGCACAAAAATTCTCAGAATGTGTCTACAAACTCTCAGCCCAAAAAACAATCTTGCTCTGATACCATGTAGAAAATCCTATAGATTCACAAGCTAATGCAATTTTCTAAAGCAAGAGACAAGAATCTACCTCTACACTTTACAATGGAAGACCATAAACATAGATAAATCAATAATCAATAGAGGAAGAGGATCAAAGGCACATAACACAATAAATATCCAGGGAAAGCCATAGCTCAAAACCCCACTATCTATTTTATATTAATTAGGAAAATCAAAATGAAATTACAATGCTTGTTCTCTCTAGAACAATCCAAACACTCAGCAAATTCAATCTCCAACTCATAAGAAAGCTCAAGGCCAAATCTCAGCCAATTCACAAGCTCTCCAAGCATATATTCCAATGTGTAATTCCTATGAATTATATATTGTATTTAGAGGGAAATAAATCCTCTAAAAATAGCACAATCCCTCAAGGATCAATTCCTAAATGCATGCACTGTCAGTGAAGCTTAGAAAAATCTAAAACAAATAGTACACTCTAGTCTCAACGGGGTCTTTCTCATAATCAACGTGCATGAGCTTCTGAGGGTGGAACCTTTAGTTAACTAGAGTAGCACTAATTAGGTCACTAGTGTCCCAACTCACTGTTTACTCACTATTAGTTTCTTAAACTAATTGGAACTAATTTCACTCGACTTAACTTAATAAAATGAGTTAACTAATTACAACTCATTCATAACTCATCCTTAAATCCTATAAGTTAGAGAGAACATATAAATGTCTTCTAAAAGACTTCCAATTTGAATTTCCTAAATTAATTAAGTTAATTAAACTTAATTAATTATTTTCAAATTGTTGTGAGAAAAGAATTCTATTTTAATTCACAATTTAATTCAAGGACAAATTAAACTGGAATTTCTTGTTGCCATTTCTCAACATGAAGGATCATCTATGATGGCTTTCTTTACTGATTCAAAAGACTTCGTTTCATTTTTCCCCATTTTAGATTATCTTATTTTTTATCGTGGTCTATAAAGGCATAAAAATTTATGAAACTTTTGGGACAGATCCTTTAACAAAATTGATTTTTCCAAGAAATGATTGCATAGGTTTTTGTTATGAGGTAAGGAAATTTCTGAAATATCATTAAATCCATCTAGATCTATGCAAATTCCTTCTTTGGAAACAATAAATCCTAAAAGTTTACCTTCACTAAGAGAAAATAATGACTTCTTATGATTCAAAGAAATTCCAAACTTTCTACATCCTTCAAATATTTCTTTTAGATCATTAAGACGATTATTACCTTTTTTTTAAAAGATAGTAATATCATCTAGATACACAACAACTAATTTATTGATCAAACCTTTGAAAGTGATAATCACATCTCTTCAGAATGTATCTCCATCATTTATCAATCCAAAAGGAATCTTATGATAAGCGTATATTCCCCATTTGGTCATGAATGTGGATTTTAGTCTTTCTTTGGGATGCATAAGAATCTAGTTATAACTTCAAAAACTGTGGAAAAATGACTTCAATGCAGAACCTGCAATAGATTGTAAAATTTGTTCCATTGGAGGTAAGGGAAAATTGTGATTTTCACATTCTCTATTCAAATTCATAAAATCTATGCAAATTCAAATGTCTCCATTATTTTTCTGACTTACACAAGATTTGAAACCCACTTTGAATGTTTGACTAGGAAAATTATCCTGGCTTTGAGTATCTTATTTAACTCAGTCTTGATTTGAGCTTAAATATTAGGGTGAATCTTCTTAATTTTTTATTGAACAGGTTTCACATCCGCTAACATGGGTATAGTATGTTGAATGATAGATGTGTCATAGGCTTTTAAATCAGTGTAACTCTAGGCAAAGACATCCTTGTATCTCTTTAACAAATGAATAAAAGAAAATCTTTCATTCGGTCTAAGTCCAAGGCCTAAATTGATGTTTTGGGGTGTATGATCAGACCCTAGATCAACCAATTTGAACCTTAAGGTACTACTCTAGAGTTTGGAATTAGTAGCCTTCTTGAATCTATCTTTCAAATCATACAAGTCTTGTAATTTTACTACATGCTTTTGCAATGAAGTTTCTTCAGAAGACTTATTGAGTTGCTTATCATGTTCATCTTCATTAATGATTTGATCTAAATTAGAAATTTGAGAAGTTAAAGAACTTAGGATATATTTATCATCATTGAATACATTCCAATTAGTTATATTATCTGGAATGGAGGGGTGAAAAATCAACTCTATCGAAAATTTATTACAACTAAAATCTTCAAGAGGAATGAGCTTTAAAGCAACATTAGCTAGGAGATCAACATTATCATTTTGTATCCTGGAATTTGAGTTATATTGAATGCAGTGAAATGTGTAATTAAGTCTCTAATCATGAATTGATAATGTTTAAGATGATTATAAACACAATGAATATTATTTCTTACTTTCTTAATAACGATTGATTGAATCAGAATAAACTTTAATATACTTGACATCCAAACTGATAACATTTTTCAAACCCTGAACGAGTGCTTCATATTAAGCAATGTTGTTAGTATAATAGAATTTCAATATACATGCAAGCATGGTTTTTTATCCATTTGTATTTATTAGAATGCATCCAGCTCCTGTAACACAATTAGATTTTGATCCATAAAAGTAAAGAGTCCAAAACAATCCATCACACTTATGTACAATATTATCTACAATATTAATAGGTTTTCATGATATTTTTTCTGAGAAATTTTCGACCTATGATAAAACAAAATCAACAGTGAAAGGGTGATTCTAAGAAGGGAAACTACCAAAGAAGGATTCTCATGAATAATTTCCCAAAATATTTTTTGTGAATAATAATAGTTCATTTTCCTCATTTAGATCGGTCACATAGTGTTTCATATGCTTTTCTCTCTCAACATAAATTTGATCAGGTTTTCAACTGTAAGGGAGCTAAAGATGTGACCAATCAGTTGAAAAATAACCATGTAGTTTCTCATACCAATCACTGCTTAAAATGAGACCATAAA
Source organism: Pinus taeda (assembly GCA_000404065.3). Lineage (NCBI taxonomy): Eukaryota > Viridiplantae > Streptophyta > Pinopsida > Pinales > Pinaceae > Pinus > Pinus taeda. Next base: position 57,263 of record APFE030334488.1, on the reverse strand, counting down.
ATTCAGGGATGTCAAAAACCAATACATCAAGTATTTGACAAATTTTTGGATTTGAATATAGCATGATTATGACAATATTCATTTCTCCTAAGACTTTTACTTTTGTTTTCACTAAAGGGACATTTGGGGGTTTATTTTTTCCTTTTGAGGCTCTTAAGGTAACAACAAAAAAAGGTAATGGACTTGGAGGGACAACATTTAATTCATTGAGTAACAACTTCCATTGTTTTTTAAATTTACTAACCTCATATAGGGAACTGTTAGCTTAATGTTTTTCATGTTCTCTACAATATTATATTCAATGTTATCTGAAACTATTGAAGCTTTAAATGATGAGGGAGAATTAGAAATAGTTGGAGAAGAATCAAAAGACTGAGTAGAAGAATTTTTTATGATACCTTTCTCTTTAGCAAAAGGAGTGGGAAATGTTTTATTTTTAGTTGATGAAGTAGTATCAACCGACCCCTTGCATATAGTACTTACTGGAAAAGCTTCTTCTTCTTCTTCATTTTCTGAAGTTGTCAAGATGAAGTCCCGTAAACCATGAGCTTTAACTATTTCCTCTTCTTGTGCTTCATCAGAAGATAAATTTTTTTCTTCTTCTTCATCATCTTCATCAAATTCTGCATTTAATATTTTAGTAGGAGGTTGTGATTGTGATGGTTGATTCCTTTTAAAACGTTGAAAATATCTCCTTGAAGATTCAAAAACTTGTTTCTTAATTTCAACCATCTCACTTGACATTGTTTTCAATGATCTCTATAATCCTTCAAATCAAAAGGATATTTTGAAGTATTTTTCTTGGATTAATCTTTAAAAGTCACTTTTTCTTTTGTCTACTTTCTTTCCTCAATGGAAAATTTCTTCTCAAGAGCTCGAAATATTTTTATTTCTTTCATGGTGCTAAGAATTATTTTTTTTGAGCTCTATCTACAAACATCGAAACATTTGAAGGAAGAGTGCTAATAGACCATTCAATATGTACATCAATAACAGGTTTAGAAGTATCTATGATTTTATTTAATAATTTGTTAAATCTTGAGCTAAAATATTTCATTATCTCATTTGGATTTGTTTTGAGCTTTGATAAATAATTGATTAAAGTAGTTTTTGTTCGATCATCCCCAAATTTCAACAAAAATGTTCATCAAAGTTATCCTAACTTGTGATTGATACATCTGGTAAGGAGAAATACCAAGACGCTACAGATCCTTCAAATGTGTAAGGGAAAAGTCTGCAAACTACATCTTCTTCTAAAACCCCATTGAGCTATATTTCCAGCATAAAATTATGAGTTTGTTCCTCTACAGGTAAACCATCATATGGATTATATTTGGGTAACTATATTTTTGGGTGTTTAGGAATAGGATGCAGTGGTGGTGTCACAGTAACTACCCCTTGGTTATTCCCTAGTCTATTTTCCATTCTCAGAGTATTAGGAACATAAGGAGTTGCAGTTGATATATAACTTGTGGGAGATTGGAAATTTGAAGAGGTTTCCCCTGCAACACTACTGATTAAAATAACACTAGTTAATTATGAAATAAGAATGTGAATGGAAGGAATTGATAAAGGATGCTAAGAAGAAGGTAAAGGAGAATGAGAAGAAGAGGGATTAATAGAAGTAATATGAGCTGGGGAATATGATGTCATCCTACGAGCTGAAGATTGATTATTTGGAGTATTTTTATTTTTTTTTTATTAGTTCATAATAGAATTTCAAAAGGATTCATTCCAAGTTTCTCACTTTGAGATCTAGTTAAAACTCAAGAAGATTAAAGATATGAAGTAATGCTTTCTTCAGATAAATTTCTCTGAGCGGTTTTTTCTCCAGAAATTGAAATTCCTTCCAATCTCTAAATTAAATTTTTCACTCTAGGAGACACTCACTACAACAAAAAAGGTCATTGGTGAGGCTTATTCCTATGATAGACCTTTAAGTTTTGTCACCAATTTCGCAGATTTTGATGGTCCTTAAAAAAGAATTGTTGTAAGTGTGTATAGTGATGGTGATTTAAGGTTTGTCACCAAAGCCATTTTCAATGACACTTTTGGTGAGGGTCGTTAAAGGTTCATCACTAATTCTCTCTTTGGTGACACTTCTAGTGTCAATATTTTATTGACCCTCACCAATTCTCTTTTATGTTACTTTTGGTAACAGTCAAAAAATGCTCATCATCGTTGATCATTCCAACGCGTTTTTGATGACGATATGTGCATGTTACTATATCTTTTGTCAAAATATAACAATTTAATGCCATTTTTTTGGAGTCTATTTCATTATGTGTCCAAGGCCATAGTTGTTACAATCTGTCAATTTGTTAAGAAGTAATTAATGTGTGTCATTTTCCTCAAGTAATGAGAGTATAGTTTTCCTATGAGTTAACACATGATTCATGTCTATTAAGTTTATTATCTAGAAATTACCTTTAGATAAATTTCCACTAGTGTGTTTAGTAACTATATTATTTATATCATAATAAAGCTCTGTCATTTCTATTAATGAGAGATACCTAGCACTCCTCAACACTCCTGGAACACCTTAATATGCTTTGGCACACACTAACATTCCTTGGCACCTCGCATGGAACATATTTGTATGTAGAACATCTTGTCATGACTGGGATGCCAAAGCACATGTTGGAATTCCCTAGCATATCATAGCACTTTCCTATCATGTGTTGGAATTCCTTGTAGTCCTACCATGCCCTGGAACACATTGGCATGCATTGACATACATTAGCACTTGGAATCTATTAGAACCTATTATTAGTGTACCTAGAATGCCCCTTTTGAAAAGATAAATTCTTGACTTATTAACCCTCTTATGTATTCACTTCCTTTTTATTCGTTCTCTTGCCTTGACACATATTGACATACCCTAACACCCTACACATCCTAGCATTCCTTAGCACCTGGCATATCTTGGCATGCCTTGGTACTATTTGCCACATGTTAACACACCCCAGAACTACCTAGCACACTCTGTGATCTGGATTTAAACATGAATGCAATAAATTATAGATATAACCATAAACATAGATATGCAACATAAATAATACTTCATTTCATTAATGTAAAATACTGAAATATGCTTACAAATAGAAATGGAAATAAACTAGCTCGGGCAATGATAGCTTATCTATAAGAAGAGATGTGGTAGCTACATGCCTCTGAATTGTGTTACAATGAGGCTTTAAGGCCTATTTATTGTTGAGAAATAATGCAAAATCATAACCATCCCAAAATCTAAACCTAGGATATGAAGCAGCAAACTATGGGCCCCATTTGCGTAAAAAGGTACATCAACTTCCTAGGGTCATAACTTTGGCATATGATCTCCATTTGACGCGCACAATGCCTCGTTATAAATATTTATCTGAGGAATAAAACTTTTGAGTGACCAACATCATTCTAAGACTTATGATGTTCCCAATTTCCCCAAAAAAAATCGTTTAGGGCCTTAACACGTCTCCGGAATTTTAGGACCCCAAAAAACTGTCAAAAATAGTAAATTGTCCTATAATTAATGAAAGTGAAAAACTGAAAGAGATAGTTGTGGAGGTCCAAGTTGGATAGGTAGGTGGCCACCAACATCCACCTGGATCATTCCCCCCCCCCCCCTCCTGAGGAAGAAATGGTCCCCATTGGGTTGAGTGCCTCCATGAGATTAGGAAACTTCTACTGGGTTTGGTCCCTAGTGAGCGGTTCTGCAATCTTTGATGTGTCCAGTAATGGTGGTAAGCATGGTCAAGGGTGATCCAAATTGAACACTTGGGGAAAGCCAAGGAATGGGGAAATGTTGTGCTCCAAAGCATTGTTTCCCACAGCCTTGTTAATGGTGTAAGGACCATATTAGAATGGTCTGAGATTCCGATGGGCTCTGGTAAGGTGTTCTGTCTGCAAATGCAACCAAATTTTTGTGTCCACCTGAAACATGTGTGGTACCTGATTTTGATCATTTCGCTGCCTGTACTTGGTATTTTCCATACTAGAGTGGCGATATATCAGCCCGTTAGCTATAGGTGCTCTAGGAGTCAAATCAAATGAATGCTTGACCTGATAGTGCAATGGTAACCATGTGGGTGAGGAGAAGATGTCCCTATGTTCTTTCATGATTGTATCCCCCTACTTCTGCTACATGGAGGAACACTTCTCGGGGGTCATGGATGTGGCTCCAATATTCCCCTTACTTTTGGAGCGAACCAAACAGAAAATGAATTTCCTAGTCTAGGAGATGATCTTACTACATTTCTTAGTAGAGATCAAAGAGGTGATGGTAGGGTAGGCTACCTGCAGTATCCTATATAATGAATTACCCAAAGAAATAATAACAGCACGAGGCCTTGAATCATACACAACATGTTGCTTCCAAAAGTATGGTTGGACTAATAACACATCACAAACATCAAGAGGTGCAACATCACACAATACCTCATTTGTGAAGTGCTTGATTCTATAGGGAAGGTGACACTGCTGGTGAACTTGGAGATCTTGTCCTTGGTGAAGCTGCCCAATGTTGTATGGTTGCAGGTGTGGTATGGCCAATAGGCCCAGCCGCTTCATGACCTCTGCTGAAATGAGGTTCTTTTAGCTCCCACTATCAATAGTGAATTGCAGTGGTGAACCCTTCACCCACATCTTTGAGTGGAAAACACATTCCTCCTCCTCTGGATCTTCGGGCTCATTCTTCTAGATCTTAGTGGTGGAAATAGTGGTGCTAGGCTCCGCATCAATGATCTGCTTCCCTTTTTCATTCCTCTTATTGGGTTCTAACTCAAGGTCAGAACATGCATCTGATTTTGAAGTCTTCAACTTAGCCACGAATGACTTCTTGGCTTGACACTTGTGCTATGAGTGGGGCTCTTATGGAATGCACACCACCTTCCTGAGTCCTTCTTTGACTTCGTGGTGTTGTTCTTTTCTTGCATCTTTGATAGGTTTTCATGCGTCACCCTAACTTGGCTTTGTCCAAATCCAAAGTCTCGTTTCTTATGTTTAAACTTTTTCTCAATCTTGATGGTGTATCGATACGTCGTTCTAAGTGAGGATATGTTTAGGAACTCCATCTCATCTTGGATGTATCTATGTAAGCAGTCACAACACTTGAGTACCAAATGTTTCTCAGAATCCTTGATGCCCAACATCTGTGCATGGGGTGAAAAACATTGGTAAACTCTGGCATATCTTGGTCCCTTCCATGTCGGAGCGCAGTCCACTTTATGTATTTATCCTCATATCTCTCGATAGGGTAATAATGCTCCTTAATGGAATCTTGGAATATATTCTAAGTGGGTTCGGCTGAAAATAAGGAGGCCATACTTTCACCCTTCTTCTCGCAGTAGGTTTGTCACCAGTCCTTGACATGGGGGCCAGCTTTGAGAAGAGTGAAAATAATAATTTCCCGAGTGGAAAAATCATGAACAGAAAAATACCCTTCTAGTAGATTTAACCATTTATCTATGGCATTTTCATTTATCTGACTATTGAATATTGGGATTTCAAAGTTAACTTCTACCTTAAACGGTGTGGTGTTTCCAAAGTAGTTATTAGATGTGTTGCCCCTGGTTAGCCACTTAAGGATCTGGGCAAATTTTTCCATCATCGTGTTCCTCTTTCGCTCAAGGGCTTCTTCAAGAAAGATTTTGATGGGATCTCTTGTCTCCTCGTCTTTCTTTTCATCTACCATGGGAGGCCGTCGAGATTTATGAGGATAGTCTTGCAAAGGTTTCACCACTTCAAGCACTAACTCCTTATATCCCAACCTCGTTGGGAACATGCAAATAAAAACATGGAAAGAGCAGATCGATCTTATACCACTAATCTGGATTTAAACACAAATGCAAAAAATTATAGATATAACCATTAATACAGAGATGTAGCAAAAATAATACTTCATTTCATTAATGTAAAATACCAAAATATGCTTACAATCAGAAATGGAAATAAACTAGCTCGAGCAATGGTAGCTTATCTTTCAGAAGAGATGTGGTAGCTACATGACTTTGAACTATGTTACAATGAGGCTTGAAGGCCTATTTATTGTTGAGAAACAATGGAAAATGATAAACATCCAAAAAAATAACCCTAGGAGATGAAACACCAAGCTATGGGCCCCATTTGGGTAAATTGGTACATTAACTTCCCGGGGTTGTAACTTTGGCATACGATCTCTATTTGATGTGCACAATAGATCATTAGAAATATCTATCTGAGGACTACAAATTTTTATAGACCAAAATCATGCGATGGCCCTTGTTTTTCCTAGTTTTCCCAAAAAATTTAGTTTAGGGCTTCAAAACAGCTCGAAAAGTTCAGAACCTAAAAAAACTATTAAAAATAGTAAATTTTGCTACAATTAAGGAAACTGAAAAACTGAAAGAGACAGTTGTGGAGGTCTGAGTGGGATATGTTGGTGGCCACCAACTTCCAATTGGATCATTCCTCCCCACTTAGGAAGAAATGGCCCCCATTGCATTGAGTCCCTCCATGAGATGGGGAAACTTCTGCTCAACTTGGTCCCTAGTGAGTTGTTTTGCAATCTCTTATATGTCTAGTAATGGTGGGAAGCATGGTCAAGGGTGATCCACATTGAAAAATTGGTGCAAGCCAAGGAATGAGGGACTTTTTTGCTCCAAGGCATTGTTTCCCACAACCTTGGTAATGGTGTAAAGACCATATCAGAGTTGTCTGAGCTTCCAATGGGTTCTGGTAAGGCGTTCCTTCTACAAATTCAACCAAAATTTGTTATCCACCTAAAACTTCTTTGGTACCTAATGTTGATCATTTCACTACATGTACTTGGAATTTTCCATACTAGAGTGGTGATATACCTCCCCTTTGGGTAGAGGTGCTCCGGGAGTAAGATCAAATGAATGCTTGACCTGACAGTGCAATAGTACCCCTATGGGTGTGGACAATATGTCCCTGTTTTCTTTCATGACTGTAACCCCCTGCTTCTATTGCATCAAGGAACCCTTATCGGTGGCCATCAATGTGGCTCCGATCCTCCCCTTATTCTGAGAGCGAACCAGAAAGAAATTGAATTTCCTAGTCTAGGAGACAATCTTACTGCATTTCTTAGGAGAGATCAAAGAGGTGGCAGTATGTCGGGCTACATCTGGTATCCTATATAATGAATTACCCAAAGAAATAATAACAATGGGAGGCCTTGACGCATACACAACATGTAACTTCCACAAGTATGGTTGGCCTAATAACACATCACAAACATCAAGAGGTGCAACATGAAACAATACCTCATCTGTGAAGGGCTTGAATCTATAGCGAAGGTGGCACTGTTGGTGGACTTAGAGATATCGTCCTTCATGAAGCTACCCAATGATGTACAGTTATGGGTGTGGTATGGTCAGTAGGCCCAACTTCTTCACAACCTCTACTGAAATGAGGTTCTTTTGTCTAGATTGCAGTAGTGAACCCTTCACCCACATCTGTGACTAGAAAAGATGCTCCCCCTCCTTTGGATCTTCGGGCTTATTCTTTTGGATCTTAGCAGTGGCAACAGTGGCGCTAGGCTCTGCATCAATGGTCTAATTCCCTTTGTCATTCTTCTTGTCGGGTTCTGACTCAGGCTTAGAACATGCATTTGATTCTAAAGCATTCAACTCGGCCACCAGTGACTACTTGACTCGACACTCACTTGTGCTATGAGTGGGGCTCTTGTGGAAATAAAACCACTTTCCTATGTCCTTATTTGAATTTATGGTGTTGTTCTTTTCTTTTGGCTTCGATGTGTTGTCTTGGGTCACCCCGCCTTGGCTTAAAATTCTACTCCATCGTGATGGCGTATCAGTACGTGCCGAGCGAGGAGATGTCCAAGAACTCTATCTCATCCTATATGTATCTATGTAGGCAGTCGTGGTACTTGAGTACCAAATGTTTCCTAGAATCCTTGATGCCCAACTTCGTGCATGGGGTGTGAAAAACATTGGTAAACTTTGGCACATCTTGGTCCCTTCCCTGCCATAGCATGGTCCATTTTATGTATTTATCGTCATCGCTCATGACAAGGTAGTACTACTCCTTGATGGCATCCCAAAATGAATTGCAAGTGGGTTCAGCTGAAAATAGTGAGTCCATAATTTCATCCTTCTGCTCATAGTAGGCTTCCCACCAATCCTTCACGTGGGGGGCGTCTTTGAGAATAGCGAAAATAATCTTTTCCCAACTAGAGAAATCATGAGCAGAAAAATACCCTTCTAGTAGATTTAACCATTTATCTACGACATCTACATCTATGTGACCCTCGAATATAGGGATTTCAAAGTTTACTTATACGTTAAAGGTTGTGGCATTTGCAGAGTAGCTATTAGATGTGTTGCCCCTAGGTAGCCACTAAAGGATTTGGGAAAACTTGTCCATCATCACGTTACTTTGTCACTTGAGGGCTTCTTCGACCAATATTTTGATAGGACCTCCTGCCACCTCATTTTTCTTTTCATCTGCCATGGGAGCTCGTCAAGATTTGTGAGGTTGGTCTCGCAAAGGTTTGGCTAGTTCAAGCGCTAACTCCTTATATCCCGACCTTGTTGGGCACATGCAAAGAAAAAAAAAGAAAGGGAAGATTGCTATAATACCACTAATCCAGATTTAAACAGGAACACAAAAAACTATAGATAGAACCATAAATACATAGATGCAATAGAAATAATACTTCATTTCATTAATGTAAAATACTAGAATATGCTTACAAACAAAAATGGAAATAAACTAGCTCGGGCAATGGTAGCTTATCTCTAAGAAGAGATGTTCAAACTACATGCCTCTGAATTGTGTTACAATGGGGCTTTAAGTCCTATTTAGTGTTGAGAAACAATGTAAAACCTTAAACATCCAAAAACCTAACCCTAGGAGATGAAGTGCAAAACTATGGGTCCTGTTTGGGTAAATTGGTACATCAACTTCCTCGGCTCGTAACTTTGGCATACGATCTTCGTTTGACATGCATAATACCTCTTTAGAAATATCTATCTGAGGAATATAACTTTTGAGTGACCAAAATCAGCCAATGCCGCATGTTGCTCCCCATTTTCCCAAAAAAATGTCGTTTAGGGCCTCAAAATTGCTCCGGAATTTCAGGACTTGAAAAAGCTACAAAAAATAGTTATTTGTGCTACAATTAAGGAAACTGAAAAATTGAAAGAGACAGATGAGGAGTTCCAAGTAGGATAGCTGGATGCCTACCAACGTCCACCTGGATCATTGATCCCCCCTTAGGAAGTAATGGTCCCCATTGCGTTGAGTCCCTCCATGAGATGGGGAAACTTCTGTTGAACTTGGTCCCTCGTCAGCTGTTCTAATATCTCTTATGTGTCCAGTAATGGTGGGAAGCATAGTTGAGAGCAATCCACACTGAACACTCGATGCAAGCCAAGGAATGGGGGAATGTTGTGCTCCAAAGAATTGTTTCACACAACCTTGGTAATGGTGTAAGGACCATATTGGAGTGGTTTGAGCTTCAGATGGGCTCCGGTAAGCTGTTCTTTCTGCAAATGCAGCCAAAATTTGTTGTCCACATGAAAGTTTTGTGGCACCTAATGTTGATCATTTCACTACTTGTACCTGGTAGTTTCCATACTAGAAGTAGCAATATATAAACCGATTGGGTAAAGCTGCTCTGGTAGTTATATTGAATAAATGCTTAACCTGACAGTGCAATGGTACCCCTTTGGGTGAGGAGAAGATGTGCATGTGTTCTTTCATGATTGTATCCACCTAATTTTGTTGGATGGAGGAACCCTTATTGGGGGCCATGGATGTGACTTTGATATTCCCCTTACTTTGAGAGCAAACGAGAAAGAAAATGAATTTCCTAGTCTAGGGGACAATATTACTACATTTCTTAGTAGAGATCAAAGAGGTGGTGGTAGGTGGGGCTACCTTCGGTATCCTGTATAACGAATTACCCAAAGAAATAATAACAACTCGAGGCCTTGATGCATACAAAAAATTTCACTTCCACAAGTATGGTTGGCATAATAACACATCACAAATATCAAGACGTGCAACATCACACAATACCTCATCTATGAAGGGCTTTATGCTATAGGAAAGGTGGCACTCCTGGCAGACTCGAAGATCTCGTCCTTGGTGAAGCCACCCGATGTTGTATGGTTGTAGGTGTGGTATGGCTAGTAGGCCCAACCTCTTCATGACCTCTGCTAAAATGAGGTTCTTTTGGCTCCCACCATCAACAATGAATTGTAGCGGAAAACCCTTCACCCACATCTGTGAGTGGAAAAGATGCTTCCCCTCCTCTGGATCTTTAGGCTCATTCTTCTAGATCTTAGCACTAGAACTAGTGGCAGTGGGCTTCACATCAATGATCTGATTCCCTTTTTCATTCCTCTTGTCAGGTTCTGACTCATGGTCAGAACATGCATCTGATTTTGAAGCCTTAAACTCATCAACAAGTGACTGCTTGGCTTGACACTCACTTGAGCTATAAGTGGGGCTCTTATGGAACTCACACCACTTTCCTGTGTCCTTATTTGATGTGCATGTTGTTGTTTTTTACTTGCAGCTTCGATGGGTTGTCTTGGGTCACACTACCCTGGCTTTTTCCTTTGTCCTTCAAATTTGCAGATCCAAAGTCTCGCTTCTTCTCTTTAAACTTATGCTTGATCTTAACAGCATATTGGTACACCATGTCGAGCAAGGATTTGTACAGGAACTCCATCTCGTCTTGGATGTATCTATGTAAGCAGTCGTGATACTTGAGTACCAAATGTTTCTCAGAATCCCTGATGCCCAACTTTGTGCCAGGGTGTGAAAAACATTGGTAAAATCCAGCACATCTTGGTCCCTTCCCTTCCACAGCGTCGTGCACTTTATGTATTTATCCTCATAGCTCCTGACAAGGTAGTACTCAGAAAATCCACAGTGTTCTTCATTGTTTTTGTCGACGTTTCGAGCCTATACCAAGACTCATCATTAGGACTTGTATTACAGAGAGGAGAAAAGCGGAAGATAAATAGGGTTTAAGGAGGGTTGCTCAGTAAGCCAACCATTTAAATAATTACTCCTATTTTCTTTAATATAATAAAAATGTCATGAAATATTAGATTCTATGTATTACCTAATGTGACGTAATGTTAATGTATTAATTTATCCTTTTTTATGCTGTTATTAATTTATTTTATTATTGATTAATAATATGTTATATAATATAATATTAATAATTAATTAATAATTATTTATCAATTTTATTAATTAATAGAATAAGAATATGTATTATGATCTATATATGTATTCTTTATTAATTATTGTATAAATTTATTTTATATATTGATTTATTAATATCTTGTTTATTAGTTTTATTAATTGGTAATATGATTAATTTATTAATTTATTGATTATTGTATTAATCTTATATTCTTATTTTTCAATTATTATTAATTGATTATATAATATGATAAATGTATATACTTTATTTAATTATTGTATTAATAATATTTCTTACTAATATAATGAAATTATTTAAAGTTTTAGATCTATGTGTTTCTATTTATTTCTATTATGCTCAATTTTTATTTGTATTAATTTTATTTTTCTATATTAATTTAATATTATTTTGTATACTAATTTTTTATATTTTATTTATTAGTTTTATTATTAGGTTATATGATTAATTTCTTAAATGATTGATTAGGTTTCAATTCCTAAAACCATATAAGAATTATTAATGCGGGATATATAAATACATGCTTTTAATTCATTTAGTTTTTTATATTTGAATAAAGAGCATGTATTAATCCACTATTTAATTAATTAATTTATTTTATTTCATTTAGTTTTATATATTTGAATAAAGGGCACTATATTAATCCACTATTTAATTAATTTATTTATTTTATTTTTTATTAATATTGCAACTAATAACTAAGGTTAAAATGGGATCTATATATTGCTGCTGAATGTTATTTAACATAGTTCATTTAAAAGTTTTTTAGAAGCCTTAGGTTTAAAGGACAAGGCCTGATTTCAAGAATGCCTCTAGCTCAATTCTAGAACCAACTAGATGGATTAAGATGTACGGGCCAAATATCTTAGAGACTTAGGGGTGTAGGCTCGGAGAGGGAAAGAAGGGGGGAACTAAGGGGATGGATGAGGAAGGGAGACTTATTCAATGGGTGAGAGAAGAGGATTCCAATTTTTACTAATTTCCAGACCTCCATCTTTATTAAGGTTACGGGGGTGCTTAATGATTTCAATGGCTTCACGCACTTTCCTCTTGAAATGGTGTTTCTCATTTGCAATGACCTTAGTATCCTCAAGGCATATATGGTGGCTAGTTTTACCAACATGCTCAGCTAAAGCTGAAGAGTGAGTTCTTTCTTTGCGGATATCAGCACTATGCTCTTTAAGCCTAATCTTTACAGACCTGCCAGTTTCTCCTATATATTGTTCTCCACATGAGCAGGAGAGAGAGATGGAATTGGAGGGGGAAGGAGAGGGAGAAAGGTGGAGAGAGAGATGGGGTGACAAGGGAGTCATCGAGAGAGAGTGAGGGAGAGATGAAAGCAGGAGGGAATAGAGAGAAGGATATAGATAGAGAGGGAGAGAAGTGGAAGAGAGAGATAGACAGAGAAGGGGAAGAGAGTGAGAGAGAGTGTGTGTATGTTTGGGGGGTGAGATAGAAACAAGGAATAAAAAAGAGACACAAATAAAAATATAGATATTATATAGTATTATATAACCAACCTAGATCCATATTAACCCTATAAATATCAGGTGCCGAGAGGGATCCAATTTCTCGAGGTGCAAACATTTCCTCAAGTTTTGCACTAGAAAAAAAAGTTTTCACCTCAAGAGGTTGGATCCCTCTCGGTGCTTGATAGATCCGTGGTTAAGATGGATCTAGGTTGGTTAATATGAAATTAAAGTAGTTTTTATTTGATATTATAGTCTTAAAAATTAAAATTTCTCTTCAAATTAATTTCAAATTGGAACTAGATCCTATTAGATTCAATGAATAGATTTTTAAAAAGTACAAAAAATATTTTTTTAATAAAAAAAATATTTTCCTAAAATTAAAATTATTATCGATAAATAATGCAAATTTGGCTCACCTATACACCATGTGAGTATGAAGAAGTGTTTAAGGAAGGATAACCTTTCAACCAATCTCTAACAGTCATTCAATCCCCTATCACTTGTAAGTTTAGATTGCTTGACACAATTAAGATGACTAACATAAAAAATTGATTCACATTATTGTAGTACTTGTTAAGTAGTTGTATTTTTGTTTTTAGACTAAATTACTCATTCATGTTAGTCATTTTGAGTCGTATTACTTATTAGCTAATCACATATTTCAACCCGCGACTAAATTAGTGATTTATGTTAGTCGTTTTTAGTTCAGTCACTTAAGATTGCTCATTTTTTGTAGCATTTCACTTCGAAAAGCTATGGTGACTAATTTTTTTAGTCACCTACTCACTAATTTCTCATTTTCTACTAGTGGTTGTTTCCCCTAGCCTTCTACAACCTACAAGGTTGACACCCCAACAATTGGAAGAAAAAAGAGCAAAAGGGATTTGTTATAGTTGTGATACCAAATACACTAAAGGTCATAAGTGTGATGAGAAGAAATTATTTTACATAGATTGTGAAGAGGACAAAGAAAAGGAATAAGAAACATCAAAATAAGAGGATATACACCAGGAACAAACCCTAGAGAAAGAAGAAATGAACCCGACCATATATTTTAATGCATTGGCCAGAATTACCACTCCTCAAACTATCAAGATAGAAGGACACGTCAAGAAGAAAAAGGTAATAGTGTTGATTGATTCGGGAAGTACCCATAATTTTATTCATTGTAAGATAGCCAAGGAATTGAATTGCTTCCTATATCTAGCACCAGAGTGTCAAGTGATGGTTGCAAGTGGAGGAACCATAAATTTCTCTGGAAAGTGCCATATTATTAAGCTATCCATTGGAGAATATGTATTGAATAGCCCAATGCTTTCCCTTCCAATGGGTGGTGCTGATATTGTACCAGGAGTCCAATGGCTACAATCTTTGGGTATAATAGCTATTTATTTTTAAGAACTTTCCATGAAATTTTATTCAAAAGGAAAGGAAGTTGAATTAAGAGGTATCGCAGGGAAACAAGGAAATATAATTAGCTCTAATGGAATGACAAAGCTTCTAAAGAAAGAACAACGAGGCGTAATTGCACAATTATGTTTTCTAGAGGTTCCCACATCAAAATAATCTAATTATCCAAATCTCCAAAAAGCCTTGGACAATCATTCCAAGTTATCTGAGACTCCCAAAGGTCTCCCACCTATTCATGATCATGATCATACTATTCATTTGATTCCAGGAAGTGTTCCTCCAAACATCAGGCCTTACAGATATCCCTATGCCCAAAAGAGTGAAATTGAATGTATGGTTGCAAAAATGCTAGAGGCTGGTATAATTCAACCTGGTCAAATTTCTTTCTCTACTCCAGCAGTATTGGTGCACAAGAAGGATGGATCATGGTGCATGTGTCCGGATTATAGGGAGCTCAACAAGCTCACTATTAAAGATAAATTTCCCATTCCTATCATTGAAGAACTATTGGATGAATTGTATGGATCAATTTACTTCACCAAGTTGGATGTTTGTTTAGGATATCATCAAATGAGAATGAAGACTAAATAAATTCTGAAAGCAACATTTAGAACTCATGAGGTTAATTATGAAGTTTTGGTCATGCCTTTTGGCCTTACCAATGCACCTTCTACATTTCATGTTTTGATGAATTTCATTTTCAAACCCTTCCTTAGAAAATTTGTGCTAGTATTTTCTGATGATATAGTAATCTATAGCAAGTCTTTGAAGGATCATGTTCAACATGTTGACAGGGTGCTCAAACTATTAGAGGAGAAACAATTATATGCAAAACTCTCCAAATGTTTCTTTGGAGTACAAGAGGTGGAATATCTGGGTCATATTTTATCTCATGAAGGTGTTAAGGTAGACCCTAGCAAAATTAAAGACATTAAGGAATGGAAAATCCCCACATCCATAAAGCATCTAGGAGGATTTATTAGGTTGACAAGGTATTATCGCAAGTTTGTTAAGAATTATGGGAGAATAGCAGCACCTCTAACAACATTATTGAAGAAAGATGCATTTTTATGGACTCCAAAAGCAACAAAGGCCTTTGAACATCTTAAAGAGGCATACAAGCACCGGTCTTAGCTACGTCAAACTTCATAAAAACCTTTATTGTGGAATGCAATGCCTTGGGAAATGGAATTGGTGTTGTTTTAATGCAAGAAGAAAGACCCATTACTTTCTAAAGTCACCAATCAAAGGAAAGTATTTACACAAAGCTATTTATGAGAAAGAAATGTTGGAAATACTACATGCACTTAAGAAATGGCAACCCTGCCTAATGGGAATACACTTCAAGGTAAAAATGGATCATGATAGTCTTAAATACTTTTTAGAACAAAGATTATCTTCATAAGAGCAGCAAAAATGGGTCACAAAGATGTTGGGTTATCACTTTGAAATCATATACAAAAAAGGGAAGAAAAATTTTGTGGCAGATGCACTCTCAAGAAAGGATGAGAATGTGGAAGCATTACTTTGTGCCATTTCTATTATCCAACTAGATTGGATAAATGAAGCAAGGGATGAATGGAATAATGACAAAGAAGTGTGGGCACTCATTCAAAAGTTACAACAAGATCCCAGTACATGTGATACATTTATCTAGAAAAATGATTTGTTATGGTACAAAAATCGCTTATACCTATGTCAGAATTTCCAACTCAAACAAAAGATTCTTATGGAATTGCACTCCTCTCCCTTAGGAGGGCACCCAGGATTTTTAAAAACTTACCATAGGGTTAAGAAGGAGTTTTTTGGGATGGCCTTAAATCTGATATTCAAATGTTTGTGGCAGAATGTTTAGTTTTCCAACAAAATAAAGTTGAAACAATTAAGACCCAGGGTCTATTACAACCTTTATCCATTCCAAGTCAACATTGGGAGGAGGTTTTAATGGATTTCATTGCAGGTTTACCCAAGTCCGAAGGAAAGAGTGTCATCATGGTGGTAGTTGACAAACTTACCAAGTATGCACACTTTTGTGCATTATCTCATCTATTTAAAGCTAGTACAGTTTCTATTGAATTTAATGAAACAATTCAAAAGCTACATGGAAACCAAATATTATTGTAAGCGACAAAGATCCCATTTTCACTCGAAATTTTTTGACAAAATTATTTTCTTGTCTTTGTACTCAGTTAGCTCATAGCTCATCTTATCATCCTCAATATGATGGGAAAACTGAGATAGTAAACAAATGTTTGGAAGGATATCTGCGTTTCTTTGTATCTAATAAATAGACACAATGCATCAAATGGTTTCCTTTCGCTGAATGATGGTATAACACTTCCTTCCATACTGCAACAAAAATTACCCCATTTATCACACTTTATGGATATCACCCACCATCCATCACATCATATTTAAGAGAAAATTCTAAGGTTCAAGTAGTGGAAGATCACATCAAGTATCAATAACAAGTTCTCCAACTCTTAAATGGTAACCTAAATTTGGCACAGAATAGAACGAAACAATAGGCAGATCAACATCGCAGCGAAATAATTTTTGATATAGGTGACTGGGTATTTCTACGGCTACAGCCATATAAACAAATGTTCCTCAAGGAAGCTAAGAAGGATAATAAATTATCACCAAAGTAATATGGTTTATACAAGGTGTTGCAAAATATTGGTACTGTGGCATACAAATTGGAGATTCTTGCAGCTTCCTGAGTGCACCCAGATTTCCATGTGTCATGATTAAAGAAGGTTATTGGTGACATGATCCCAGTTCAAACAATATTGTCAGAACTTGATGAAGAAGGAAAAATCATATTGGAACCTGAAGCAATCATATAAACAAGAATTCGGTAGCTGTGAAATCGATCAATTTCATATTATCTTGTCAAGTGGAAGAACTTACCCGCTGAAAATTCCACATGGGAGGATGATAATTCTGTACAGAAGCATCCAGAACTACTCAAGCATTGAGGAAAATACTTTTTTGAAGTCAAGAGGCATGTTAGGTCCCTAAAATACTAGTGATTCCCCATTACTATTGTCATTGTAGCCCTTCTTGTTATTGTTGTGCCCCTATTGTCCCCATATTGTTATTATTGTGCCCCATAGAAGCCCACTATTGTTTTTGTTGTGCCCTTATATTATTATTATTGTTATGTCGGCTTTGATTATGTTGTGATGCCTTATACTCCTATGTATAGAAAGGAGGTTTTGTCATTTGTATCATCCAACAATTGGTCATTTGTGTAATGTAAAGGAGGTTTCCCCCTAGAAGAGGCTGATTTCTAAGGTGTTGATCTTTCTTTTCTATCTTTTGTGAGCTGGTTTCATAACAATCGTCTATGCATATCCATGGTTAACTATTTCTAACCCTAGTCAAGTGGTTAACCATGGATAATTCATTAATTATATTTATCGATAGACAACCATGGTTAACTATCATTATCTAAGGTAAACCATAGTTGACCACTTGAGCATGGATGACCTCAGAGAATAATAGTCAACCATGTTTTTAAGGTCAAACCATCTTTGACTATGGTTAACCAATTGATGATGGTTAACCATTATTATCCATTTATTCATGGTCCACAATAGTCATCATGGTTAACCATATACAATTCTTCAACCATGTTTACCCATGGCTAATCGTGTTAGACCTTAGTTGACCATGGTTGAATGTGGTTGTCTAGGGTCAAACCATGGTTGACTATGGTTCTCCACTTGATCGTGGTTGAGCATAATTAGAATTTTTCAACCATGTTGTCTAAAATCAAACCATGGTTGACTATAGTTTGCCACTTGACCATGGGTGACAATGGTTGACGATAGTTGGCACAGTTAACCACTCACACGTGCTTAACCACCTAATCTTGGTTAACCACTAAACCATGGTTAATTATAGTTTTTGATGGTTGAAAGCTTAACCATGCTTGACCACTTGAACTTATTTGACCACTCAACCATGATTGACCATGTGATAATGCTTGACCATGGTCGACCAGGTTAACAATGGTTAACCATGGTCAACCATGTTGACCATGGTTGAACAATTATACTTGTTTTACCATGAAGATAACGTATGACAATGTTTGAGCATGGTTAACTATGTTTTCCTATGGTTACCAATGATATACCAGAGTTGACCATGTTTTACAATGTTTGACCATGGTTAACAATGTTGTGCATGCTGGCCAAATTAGACTTTGGTATAGCAAGGATGACAAAGGTCTCCCATGGTTGACCATGATTGCCTATGGTTGAGTATATTTTCCTATGATTGACCGTGTTTACTCGTGGTTGACCATAGATGAACATGTTCAATCATTTTTAATCTTGTTGACCATGGTCGACCATGTTGTCTAAGGGAAAACCATGGTTGACTATGGGAAGCCATGGCCATCCACTTAACCATTTTTTACCACTTATCCATGGTTGAGTATGGTTTCCCACTATTGATCATGGTTGAGCATGACCATTAAATTGTCCATGGCCAACCAATTGACCTTAGTTGATCGTTATTGACTATGGTCAAACTTTTAACCATGGACAATCTATTAACCATGTTTAACCATGTCTCACCATGTTCATTATGGTTAACCATATTATTTATTAACATAACAAGCTTATTTGTTAATATTAATATCAATATTAACAACATTTATAATAACATTATTAAAGTTAATAAATTTAATAAAATCAATAATAGCATGTTCATATTAACATTAATGGTAATAAAAATAATAAATATTAGTATTAACATTAACATTAAACATTAAAAACTTGAATAAATGAAAGTTAACAATAATAATAATAATAATTTTAAGCCACATTCATATTATGATCACATCAAAAAGTCCTTATAACTAACATATTATTATATGGTTAGCACTAATATATTAATAACATTAAATCCTCATTAACTTAATATTATTAATAATATTTTTATTAATGATAACATTTAATATTAGCATTAACATGGTCAACCATGGTCAAGTGGTCAACCATGGGAAATATATAGACCATATTTTCCCATAGTTGATAATGTTGAACATGGTTGGCCATGTTCGATAGCCATTTGTATCCTAATTAATTGAGTTAAGTTTAGCGATGTTCAATATGGTTGAGCATCATTGAATTGGTTGATCATGTTTGACCATGTTGACTATACACATTAGGCATGTCCACTTTCGACCATGTTTAACCATGGTCAATGAATTCCATTGTTGACATCTTGATCATAGTTGACCATGTTGTTCAAGGTTAATCATGGTTGACTATGGTTAACCATGCATGACAATGTTTGGCCATGGTGTTCCATTACTAGCCATGGTTGATGACAACTATGGTCAACTATGGTTGATTTTGGTTGACCATATTTGAGCATGTTGTATATGGTTGACCATGTTGCTTGAAAATGGTTATGATGAGAACATTATGATACCAGATTATTTTTTTCACATTGCAAAAATGGGTTATGTTTGACATATTGCAACGTTGGATTAGGTTGGTTTCATTACAACATTTTTATATGTTCATCATGTTATGATGTGGGGATTTTGTACATGAAATTGTAATAAGGTTTTGTATGACACACATGTTTGTGATGTTAGGCCATGTTCATCACATTGTAACATTTAGAGATGTTTGTTCAATTATGATGCGGGGTTACCTTGGATTACAATACAATGTGAGGTTATTGAAGGGGTATATTCAAATGTGATGTGGGGATATGTTCATTATAATGTGATGTATGGTAATCTTTGTCACATTGTGACATCATGTTTCTTCATCACATTGCAATATTATGTTATTCCATTAGTATTGTTAATATTAATGTTATTAATAACATTTAATAATAAAATTATTAGAGTAGGATACTATAATAAGATGAAATATTACATATAATAAATATTATTGCTTTATTAATTTTTTTGTTATTATTAACATTAATATTATTAATAATAAATTTAAGTTATTATATAATATTGTTAATCTTATTAGTGGATGTTACTAACAATATTATTATTATTATTATTATTATTATTATTATGATTATTGTTATTATTGTTATTATTATTATTATTATTATTATTGTTATTATTGTTATTATTATTATATTATTATTATTATTATTATTTTGTGTGTTTTTGTGTAAGATTTATGTTGTATTATATTATCAAAAAGAGAGACATCATTACATGTAAGAATTTTGTCCTAAAATCCTACCTATTTCCTTATAGTTTTTGTAATTAGAAACATAACCATTGATATATCGATCTAAAGACTTAAAATATTGGATCCTACCTATAAAGGGAAACTACGACCAAGGTAGCTAATATAACAAAATTTGACCTACTGGGATAGGAAACTAGACAAAGAGTTCTATCATAACGAGCATGCCTAAAGAAACTAAAGAAAGTGTATATATAAAACTTTGGAAAATATAGTAGGGAGGTAAGTGCTCATCACAGTGCTATACCTCATAAAAAGGATCAATGAAAGAGTCATTGGAGGTTCATGGCACCTACATCATTATTCCCCTCTATGTGCTTTGACAAGCCAAGAAATAAGGGTAATAAGGAACTTGTTTTGTTGTTCAACCATATCCAATATCTCATAGATTCCTTGCTTTTCTTCCTCCTATTTTGTTTTTCAGCCATATATGATCTCTCACAAATGCCTTGCTTTTCTTCCTCCTAGAATGATAGTGCCTAAGTGATGAATCCTTTAGTGTCCTAGTATAGCTCTCATGTCCATTGTAACTTGGTTTCCTCGGTACATGAGGTACCTGAATCTTTCACGAACTCAACAATTTCAACTTTCTATTTTTTTGTTAATATTAATGCTAATGGTATTATTTAAAAATATTAATTACATTAATATTAACCTTATTATTAATAAATTAATATAATTATTATTAATATTAATGTTAATTTTATTAAGAATATTAATAATAATAACAAGAATATTAATGTTATTAACATTAATAATGGACCTAAAGGTTCAAAACATGTGCTTCCTTGTAACACGTGACAAGTTCAAATCCAAAGGGGGATAGAGTATGTACACCTTGGTAGAATTTAGCAATAAAATTTTTTCATAGAGATTGGTCCCTTGTCCAACAAAATGTTGAATTTTAAGCACAATCACAAGATCTAAGTGTAAAAATATACTAGACTGGCCACTTGTAAATCAAGAAAGGAGAATAAAGTTGTTGAGAAGTTGATTAATGAACCAAGGAGACAATTTGAATTACTCATAAAATCTAATGGTATTTATTACTGAACATGAATACAATTTATAAACTATCTGAAAAGCCAAATGATTCAAATTAGGTTGGGGTTCCAAGTGCATGCACTCAATATAACTCAACAGCACTTTTTCTAATTGGAAAATAAGTCAAAATTAGTCTAGGAGAGCTAAAATTAGAAAAATATCCAAAAATGGAGCGAAATGGAAGTAAGTGGAGTTGGAAATTAGTTATAACAAATAAATAACTCTCATGTGTAAAATAATAACTAGTTAAACTCAATTAGACTCCAAAATAAGACTAAATTTCACTAACACGTAGAAGCAAGAAAGAAATGGTGATTAACTACTGGTGTGTACTCACTATAGGAAGGCCTATGGCTGAGGTAGTTTGAATTAATGGAGTGGATTTATCCATTTCATCCTCCAATCAATGTCTAGTCAGTGCCACATGTTATCATAGTTGGCACCTGTGTTAAATATATTCTTACTAAAAATAGGAAACCCTAAAAATAGAAAATGTGTCAAAGGATTGGGAATTTCTAGTATTGAATGGAAAGTGGTCATCTGTGCCCCTAATAACATATGTAAGAGGGGGAAGTGGCACTTGGAATTCTTACTAGTCAACCTATATATGACTTGGATTTCTCTCTTTGATAAAGATTCTATAAGGAGAGGATTGTTGGGTTTTCCCCTTCTGGGTTTTGCCCTAGTCTCTAGCTTAATTTCTAGTGTCTCTTATCTTTTTGTGCATTGTACTTGTATAATTTCTTGCTGACCTATTGAATGAAGTAAATGATAAATGGAAAAAATATATATATAAATATTCATAAGTAATTATCATTATTATAAATTCTTGTTTGCAAACAAATTTCCAAAGTGCTATCAAAGCTAGTTTCAAGAAAGCTGCCTAAAATTAAGTATATTAAGGTTTGAATTATTTTGTAATTCATTTTTGGATCCTTATATGGTTCACTTTGAAATATATGGTATACTTATGTTTTATAGCCATTGAAGGAAAATATTCAAAGCTTATTGCTCCTATAAAAGAAGTATGTACATTTGGCTTTGTCCAAGTTTGGAAGCCATTCAAGATAAGGTCATGTTGTGTTATTCAACAAACCCCTATTTATTAATAGTAATATTTAATATTAAATTGACAAATAGGGACCCTTTAAAAAATCCTTCCAAAAATAAAATTAGCATTTAGGCATTTTTCTTATTTAATTTTGGAATAAAGCAAGATATCAATCAAGCCCCTTTTTCAAAAGAACTACTAAATGCTTGCCTTCCCACATATCGCATGATTAAGAATCATCAAAAACATTGATAACCCACCAAATCTAGTGAAAAATGATTAAAAGAGGACTCCACGATTTATACCTCGAAACTATCATATTTTTTATATAAACTAGGTCCTAAATCTTTTCTCGTCAAAACCAAGTCTTGCATCGCATATCGCTATTTATAAGGAGCTCGCCTTAAAAGGTTATCCCAAAACAAAAGAAATGTGAAACTGTGATGGCATCATAACCTTTACCGCATCGCATTTCGAGCATTTAAAAGAACACCACAAACTTACCATCAGTTGATATTGTGAAATGTGATCAAGACCAGGACCCACTTCTTGGATATATTATGAACAAATGTTTAAGTCCGTCACTTATTAAAAATGTATTTACATAGAAAAATCTGACAAGTAGCTATGTTTTGAGAAAATAAACAAGCAGCTCGCATCTTGCATATCGCGGAAACATAAGGGAAGGTAAGAAAAGAAAAACAGCATAATGCGATATTGTGATATGCAATATTGCTTTGAAAATTGCAAAATCAGAATTATCACAATTCAAAGGCTCGCCACCCTAGAAGCTTTCTTACCAACATATGATGCATACATTTATGAGCATTAAAGCTAAGAGATAACGAAGCATTAGTGGGAATTTAGTAAGAGTTAACTGCATTTATGTGTGAAACGACATTTAATGTGATATGATATATTCTTACATGCATTCGAATAAAACTCCTTTTATCACCTCTACAAGTTATCTGCATTATTCCATTTCACGTTCATTGTCATCTTTTTGTATCCGATAGTTATTGTTCTTCACTTTCAGGAATAATCCACAGAGCAAATCATTGGGAGCAATGGTGAAAAAAGGAAAGGCAGTCATCTCTCAAAAATCAGAAATGACTCCTCTATTTACGAATATTACATGCAATAGAGAAGGAGGAACCTCTACGTGGGAAGCCATGTATAATATACTAGAATAAGAGCAACCAAGGATTCTGGAAACGAAGGTCAAAGTTGATAGACGTGATTCCTCAGAGGCCTCCATGTTTGAGACAGCATGCTCATTTTTACATTGCATAGCTGCACATCCAAAGATAATCCCTTATACATACATGGTTAAATGGGTTGTTGATGAAGCCGACATCTCAAACAAAAAATTCAAGACCAGAAGCCAAGAGGTTATGGGATATTTTACGCCAGACAACATGCGGCTTATGTACCACCTACTAGAGCCACAAGTCATCTACAACAAGAAGTTTGTCGAGAAGTTTGCCAAAGAGAATGAGGACGCGGCAAACTACACCCGGACTTGGTCAAATAATGAGGGAAAAATCAAAAAAGACAAGAATGGTATGGACTCTACTGTGTCTATTTTTCCCCCTCATAGTTTTGTAGCGGCCATGCTATGTAGACTATCTCGCAAACC
The DNA here is from genome assembly GCA_000404065.3 of Pinus taeda. Classification (NCBI taxonomy): domain Eukaryota; kingdom Viridiplantae; phylum Streptophyta; class Pinopsida; order Pinales; family Pinaceae; genus Pinus; species Pinus taeda. Next base: position 33,202 of record APFE030334488.1, on the reverse strand, counting down.
CGATAGCACTAAATTCTCCCCAGAATGGCTGCCATTAATAGATGCAACCGTAAATGCAATTATAATAAATTGGGTACAAAGTTTGTCTGATAATTTAGCAAGAACAATAATGGAGTATAGAAGGAAAAGAAATGTTTCTTCGAGGGTTTACCCTCCATTTTTTATCAGTGCCTATGTAATGGATACAATTTGTTTTGGTTTGAAATTTCTTGCCATGGGATGGAAGTGGACAATCCAAGATCCGCTTCCCATTCACATATACCATAAAGACATGTGGCAATCTCTGTTACAACCACATTTTTACAAAATTTGTCATGGATTTATGCTCCCTATCTGCAAATAGCTTTACAACCAAGATTCCCTCAGGTTTTCCAAGGAAGCTAAGTTAGATATCCTCCCATTGGCCAAATCTTTTTGGGAGAAAAAATTCATGTATATTAGGGTATTTGGTAGCATTGCCTCCCCCCATGTCCTCCCATACTATGTTCCGGACAAATTGATGGCTAGAGAGATAACCTATCAAATAGCTAATGAGGGTGGGATGAGCAAAACATTAAAGGATTCAAAGAAGGCCATTTGGCCTACATTCCCTTTACAGTGTGGAGCATTTGCATTGCGCAACATAGGGCATGCATTCAAAGAAGCAGAGATTATGTTATCTCTACAATTACCTAAATTCCCAGGAAGGAAACATGACCCATTCGGCACTGTCAAAGACTTTACCACCATGGTAAAAATAAAAGTATTCAGTAATGAGGAAGATGCATTTGATGACATTTTTTTATAGAAGAACACCTTCACAGAGGCGAAGCATATGTCACAATTACTTTTTGACCGTGAAGAACTTGAAGCCTTTTATGAGTATAGAGAAATGAGGCTAACAAAGGTCCCATTGGACCAATTATTAATTGAACCAATAAGTGAGCCTACTCCTAATGTAAGCCTAGAAGGAGATTCCAAAGAAAATTCTAAAACTAATTCTTAAGCATAATCCCAAGAGAAGTCTACGAGGAAGTCATAACAGTCAGAGAAACAATAACAAAATGGGAAAAGCAGAAATAGGGAGTCGAAAAAACATACAGCCCAATCTATAGAAAAGACAGCTGAGCAAACTTCAACTAAAAACAGGCTGAAATCCATTCCACATACACCCAGCCAATAAAACCCCTGGTGATTGATTTAGAGGAAGAATGGGAGAACTTTAATAAAAAGTTCCATACAGAGGACCAAATGCCAGAGTTCCAAACTCCACAATAGAAATCAACTCAAGAAATTACCACGAAGGATACTGTAAATACTCAAGAGCTAGAGCACATTCCTATCACTCACACCTCTGAAATTGTTTTGAGAATTGAAGAGATTCCCCCTTTAGATATGTTCTATAGCCTACAACACAAAGAAGTTGTTAAAAGACAAAGGAAGAAAAGAAAATTGGATGCTACGGCTGCTACTACTCCAAATAATGAACCGATGGATCTCGTTTGGAAAGACTCACCCATCGACCCATCCGCCAACCTTACTAGGATGTCACAGTTTGTAGGGGCCTATGCTACAGCGACTATTGACAAAGAAACAGAGGTGAAATTGTTGCTTAAGGAAAAAGAAAATAAAATTATGTCGCTTGAACAACAATTACAGTAAGAAAAATCTCACCAACAAGCAGAGACACAGTTAGCTAAGCTCCAACAAGAGTTCAAGCAGATATAAATAAGACATCAAGCTAGCTTAGCAGATAAGGAAGCGCAGTCACAAGAAATAATTGATCTGCATAAGGATGATCCAAAAATTGATTAGTTTATTACTGAAGCACTTTGCCTTAACTCCCAACTGATGCACCAAAAGGAACTATTATGCCAGAATATTTCGCAATGGAATTCTTATTGCAAAACAAGCAACAAATTGACGAGTCAAGTCGTAGAAATGAGACTTGAATATGATGAAATCTTGAAAAGAGTCTCCGACTTCATCACCTAGCAGAATTTAGAAGATGGGAGAAAGGTCTACCTACCTAAACTGGAGGAGTCACACAAAGAAATCTTATTTGCAAACTGGGATTTTCGGCTTAGAGAGACAGAAAAGGAAATAGCAGATGTGGCAACAATAACAAATAGTGTTATCGAAAATATTAACGAATATTTACATACCGCTAACCTGGTATCAGAGTCCATTCCAGGTTTTCTTCCTAATGTAAAATATCTTGAACTACAGTGGAAGCAGGCAACAGAAGAAAAAGAAGAAGCACTTAGGCAAATGACTAGGTTAAACTAGGAAGCATATTGGCGACATTTAGTGAAACCTCATAGCTAGTCGATGACCCTGTGATGCCTAACCACTTCTACGAGAAAATGGTGCCAGCACTGACCGACATTGTTTTCACTGGGCAGTTGAAAGTTGAAATCGGCCAACCAACATAGCTCAAGCCCATGATGGAAATTTGCGATCTAAAAGATCAAAAATTTAGAATAGTTAGTGACCATGTTCATTTCTATTTTTGCTTTATTTTTGCATAATTTGAGGAAGGTTGTTTAAACCTCCTCAAATATTTTTGTAAACCTCCTCAAATATTTTAGTTTTATAGTTTAGTATTTAAACCCCTCTCATCCATTTAGAGACGGGTCCTGAAATTTTATCAGAAACAATCTTCAAAACATGCACTTCTGTCCCTTTGAAGAAGTTCTGGTGAAATGAATGGAACATGATTTATTTTTATCTTACCTAGCATCTTCTACTGAAATTGCATTTTTTTACTCTTAGATGGTGTTGGATGGATTGAAAGTAGATCAATATTGCTGAAGCACATGAATAGGACTTATTAAAAATGGTACTTTTATCTCGTAATTCTCTTTTACTTATGTATTAAGCAATAATATTATCTTCAAGTTGTTTATGTATGAAAGTTTGAATCTTGGTTAGAATTATTGCACTTCTGTATGATGATGGCCTATATTTTATGCTGAATACATGAATAATTTCTTATGTGATATATCTTTCACAATCATTTCGGCTAACTTTTTATACGAAACTATTATTGTTAAACAATTTCATTTCTTATTGCAATTGAATGATATTTATTACCAATTTCTTTTGTACATTATTGTAGATCACATACATCAAATTATTCCCAGGTATAGTCATAATTAGATAGTGTTTAAATTAGGATAAATGCATGTGATTAGCTATTTAGATTAGATTACCTTTAGCTTAAAAATTACTCCAAAATATCACATATCACCCCATCAGCACTATTATAAATTAGATTGGGAAACTAGTCCCATTATCCCCAGTCGGAGCCACTACACCAAACAGAAAAGGAGTTTCCAACCAAGGTGTGGATCGGGTGGTTTTCCCCCATGTTGAAGCAATGATTTTGGGGGCTTCAACATTTTGGCGCTAGAATGAGGGCCTGACTATGAATGGAAAGTAAATCCAAATCAACAGGCCATTCTAAGAGTAAAACTCCCTCACCATCACCTCCAACTTCTCGATCGCATTCCAATTCCCCTAATCCTAAGTGAGAAGTTGCAAAGAAAATTACAGAACCCACTACTGAAATCCCAAAGAAACCAGATTATTCTTCTTCCACTGAAGCCCCTGAAGTCCAATCTTTGATTCATAAATTACAAGGGATTTCGTTATCGCAAGAGGAATCTGAGTTATCCCAACATAGTGTTACCTCTTAGTTTACTCCATATCAACGGTTAACTAGAGCACAGAGTGAAAAACTTGGAATCCCCCTATTTGAATTCCCTCTATCAAGCCGTAAGAAAGCTAAGAAAACACCATCTGAATCTCACAGCAAGGTTCTTTCATCAGCTCAATCCTCATATTCATTCATTCCATCTATACCATCACAAGATCAGTCATCCACCTCACCAGTCTAGATCTTGATTCACACAGGTACAGGAACTACATCCTCCTCTACCCAATCACCTTCAACCTCTACTACACCTTCTCCTACTCACATACTAGCAATAGCACAAAAAATTCCGAGGCCATGGACAAACCCAGGAGTTGTTAGGATGGCTGGGCCTTTACATCAATTACCAGCTCATCCATAGGAATGGTTACCCAAATTTAACCCTGATAATGGCCTACTTGTTGAGGAACATATAAACAATTTCATGTTGCCCATTAACTTGAATGAAGTAGTGGAATAAGATGCAGTTGTAATTTTATTTCCCTATACTTTACAGGGAGAAATAGGATCATGGTACTTCTCATTACCATCAGGTTCTATTAACAGTTGGGATGCTTTTCAAGAGCAGTTTTTAACTAAATTTGGAGATGATAGATCCACAGCTACCCTAATAAATGATCTCTCCAATTTGAAATCCAAACCAAAAGAACCCATTAAAGACTTCAACTCTCACTTCAATAAATTATTGAATAAGATACCAACAGCATATAAGCCCAGTGATGAGGTTCAAAATGAGTGGTATATTTTTTATCTACCTTCAAAAATAGCTATTTTCGTTGATAGAGCTGCCAAACTGACTTTGGCAAAAAATATGAAAGAGGCAATAGCTATAGAAAAACGCATTCTAGCTGTAGAAAATAAAAACTCATTAGAAGAACGAAAATCTAAGAAAGTTACTTTTAGGGATAACTCCAAGAAGAAACCACCAAAATATCCTTTTGATCTTGAAGGGTTATAGAAAGTCCTCAAGACCATGTCTAACAAAATGGTTGATATCAAAAAACAAGTAGCAGAGACTTCCTCCAAGGGATCTTTTAGACCATTTAAAATGAATTCCCCTACTATCCTAAACCTCCAAATGCTATATCAAATTCCAAATAAGATGGGGAGGAGGATGAAGTTTCAACAAACAAAGAACAAACAGATGATGAAGAAGTGGCATAGTTACAAGGAATGTGGGATTTTATCCTTCCCAATGAGGAAACTCAAGAAGCATTTCCTGTCGCTACCCGAAGTAAAAACCCTGTTGATTTATCACAAGTGAATTCAAAGCAAAAGTCTACAATGCCACCTCCCAGGGACAAAACAATAGGTAAGTATTCTTCACCAAAATCCACTCAAACTACTCCTTCTCAATTGGATTCTTCACCTTCACCTAAAACTCTGATATTTTCTGGTGAAATGGAATATAATATTGTTGATGATATGAAGAAAAATAGGGCAAACATCACCTTTCATGAGCTTAGCAAATTGAAGCATCAGCTGAAGCTACTCCTTAAGGAACTCAAAGTAGTACCTACTACACCACTTCCCGCTGTCGTGATCTCACAAGCTGCCCAAGAAATGGGAAAGCCCCCTAGCACCTCTTTAAACAAAATTGATCCAACCAACATCGCTCTAATTGGAGGAAGATCTAAATCTCATGCTCCTCCATTCCTCCTTACTTTTGAAGTCTTTAATAAGAATTTACACAACTATTTAGTTGATTCAAGAGCTTCATCTAACATCTTACCTAGAACAGTTTGTGCAAAGTTGAATGTTCAGCCTCAAAAATTTGGTGTACGTATAGTATAGTTAGATCAATCTCAAGTCGAAGTTGTTGGGGAACTTAATCCAGTAACCATCAGAATTTCATCAAATCATAGAGTTTGTCAAGTCATTGACATACTTGTAACTGATATTCCTGAGTTCTATGGCTTAATCCTCAGTGGATACTAGTCAGAAAAACTTCATGGTTATTTTTCAATTGACTAGTCTCACATGTGGCTTCCCTATAATGTCAAGCCAAATCAAATAATGGTTGATCGCGAGAAACATAAAAATTACATAGTCACAAAGCTAGAAGGAGAAAATGAAACAGTCACATATAGTAAAAATATGATCAGAAACTACTCAGTAGAATCATTTCTAGGAAATTCCAATGCTTACACTTCACCTTTCTTATAAAACTCTGTTGTATCTCAAGTCGAAAATTTTTCCCAAACAGACACTTCTAAATGTGTAAATTTTGTAGATAAACCTATAGTTAGCTCTTTATTTTGGAAATTATTTTTTGATGGAGCTAAATCCAATGATGGAGCAGGAGCAGGATGCATATTAGTTAGCCCAAAGGGGGAAAAGACTATGTTAGCATGTAGACTTGAATTTGATTGCACAAACAACAATGTTGAATATGAAGCACTAGTTCAAGGTTTGTATAAGGCAATTGGCCTTAATATAAAACACCTCCAAGTATTTGGAGATTCAGAAATTGTAATAAAGCAGGTGAGAAATATTATACATTGTTTGTCAGGACATTTGAAACACTATAAGTCATTAGTCCAAGACCTAACCTCTCACTTTACAGTGTTTAATATTTCCCCTATTCTGAGACTCCAAAACACTAGTGTCAATCTTCTAGCTAATGTCGCTTCCAAGCTTATTCCACCAGAGGATTATAGCCTTGATCGATTTTCCATTGAATTAATTTTTAGGCCTTCTATTCTTGATAATATCACCAACTAGAAAGTCTTTAATAATGATCCGGATATCATAAGCTTCCTGACTTCAAAGGGATCTTATGATGACCAAATACTTGATGAAGACCAGCATGATAACCAACTTAAACAAGAAACAGTCAATAACGCTATACCAAAATCTGTAGTTAAGTTGGAAGATTTATATGACCTCAAGGACAGATTTAAACGACCCACCAATTCAAAACTTCAGAGTTCAACTCTGAGATTTGAATTGGTTAACATTGGGACTAACCTAAAGCCTCAAAATATTAATCTAGGTCTCAGACATTCGTTAGATGAAAAATCAGCCTTTATGGGCTTGTTGAATAGGAACAAAAATGTCTTCACATGGAACTATGAAGATCTTAAGACATATGACACCTCTATTATTCAACATACTATTCCCATGACATCTGATCAAAGACCTATTCAGTAGAAATTAAGGAAGATCCATCCTAATTTAGAAAGTCAGATTAAATCTTAATTGACTAAACTACTGAAAGCCAAGATTATTTTTCCTATCAGACATTGCCGGTGGGTCTCCAATCTTGTCCCAGTTAGAAAAAAGAACGATGATATTTGGATATGTATATACTTCCACAACCTCAAATAAGCTTATCAAAAGGACAATTTCCCATTGCTTCCTATGGAACACATATTGCAATCAGTTGCAGGCTCAGAACTAATGTCTTTCCTGGATGGATTCTCAAGTTATAATCAGATATTAGTATATCCAGATGACTAGCTAAAAACTACATTCAGGACAAAATGGAGCACTTATGCTTATCAAAAGATGCCATTTGGACTGATTAATGTTGGTGCCACTTTACAGAGAACCATGTACATAACCTTCAAAGGTTTAGTAAACAAATCAGTAGTAATCTATTAGACGATATAATTGTATATTCCAAAAAGCGCAGTAATCATCTAAGGGATATAAATCAAATCTTTGAATGTTGCCAAAGGTATGGGATTTCTCTTAATCCCAAGAAGTCTTTTTTCAAGTTAAGTGAAGGAAATCTCCTTGGATTCATTGTGTCCAAAGCAGGGATTCATATTGACCCTGACAAAATTAGAGAAATCTTTGAAATACATTTACCGCATAAAAAAAAGTCAATGCAATCTTTCCTAGGTTAGATAAATTTATTTAAAATATTTGTCCCTGACTTCTCAAGAATTGTTTTACCTCTTCAATCCATGATAAAGAAAAATTATCTGTTTAAATGGGGACACTCAGAAGATGAAGCCTTTAACTTGATCAAACAAGCAATCATAAACACCCCATCTTTAGCAACGCCAAATTTTTCAAATCATTTCATTTTATATACATTTGCTTCCGCGAAATCATATGCAGCCATATTGACACAAGTAAATAAAGAAAAAGTTGAAGCCCCAATCTCTTTCTTTAGCTCCAATTTGCAGGGAGTTGAATTGAATTACTCAGAGGTTGAAAAGCAAGCTTTTGTTGTTTTCAAATCGATAAAACACTTCAGACCTTTTCTCCTCAAAACCCACACCAAAGTAATAGTACCATTCTTGGCAATGAGAAATATGTTAATACAAAGGGATGTAGGTGAGAAAAGAGCAAATTGGGTTACAGCTCTGCAAGAATATGACATCGAAATCAAACCAGTAAAAATTGTAAAAGGTCAAGGTTTTTGCAGGATGTTGGCGGGAGCATCTAATCTATCAGCATTACAGCATTTAGGTGACGATCTACAAGTCTATGAGGTAAGCCTTAACGACACTGAGTCAAGATATGTTGATATCATATTTTACTTAAGAAATGGATACGCCCCAATGCAATTAAATTACACAAAGAAAAGAGCCTTGAGATTAAAAGCTAGACAATATCAAATTGTCAATGATGTGTTGTTTAGAATAAATTATGATTCTATTTTACTTAGTTGTCCTTAAAAATTTGAGGCAGAAAAGGTGTTGCAGGAACTTCATGATGGAGCAACTGGCGGTTACTTTGGAGGAGATACCACTGCACATAAAATCCTGCATGTCGGCTATTACTGGCCAGCATTATTCAAAGATGCACACAATTATGTAAGGAGATGAAAAAATTGTCAAACAGCTGCAGGAAGACAGAGGAAACCCGCATTACCATTACAACTAGTCAACATTGACCAACCATTCGAGCAATGGGGATTGGACATAATAGGTGAGATAATTCCTCATTCTTCTAAGCAGCATAGATATATCCTTACAGCAACTGATTATTTCACCAAATGAGTGGAAGCAATTCCACTCAAGGTAGCCAATTCTAAAAACATCATTGAATTCATCGATCAATTTATCATTACCAGATTTGGCCTGCCATCTACCTTGATGTTTGATAACGCATCTTATTTTGCAGGCAATGCTATGATAGAATTTTCTCTTAAAGAGGTTTTAAGCTTAAGTACTCAGCTAATTATTATCCACAAGGAAATGGGTTAGTTGAATCCACAAACAATAATCTCATTAGGATTATTAAATGAATTGTTGACTAAAGCTAGAAGAAATGGCATAAGTCTTTGATGTTTTCTCTATGGGAAGATCGAATAACTCAGAAAGCCTCCATTGGCATTTCTCCTTTTAATTTGGTCTATGGGAAAGAAGTCATCTTACCTACAAATATAGCTATTCCATCTTTAGCCTTAGCTCAATTCATTGAAAAAACTCCTTCCTCATCTATGCAAGTTAGACAGTTACAAATCCTTAAGCTTGAAGAGGAAAGAGAGAAGGCCGGAATCACACATGCACATCATCAGCAGTTAGTCAAACCTTCCTTTGATTCAAATTATGTAAGTTCAAAATCTTTTCAACTCAGAGACCTAGTATTGAAATGGGATAAAGCCCATGAAGAGAAAGGTAAGCATACCAAGTTCCAAAAGATGTGGCTTGGCCCATTTCAAATTGTGGAACAAATAGGTCCATCAACTTTTCTATTACAAAATTTATCAAGTAAGAGAGAACCTCTTCCTATTAATGGGCATACTTTAAAGAAATATTTTCCATAGAAGATGATCTCTTCTGTTCACTATATATTATTTCCTTTATGTCAATTTTTTTTTTTTAGAAAGAAGAATACAAGTTGAAAAACATTTACTTTTGGCTTTACAAATGATAGTCTCTTTTTAATTTTGACTTTTCCCTTGTGTAAGTAAAGATTGTTATGAAAGTAATCTTCACATATGAAATGTATAGTTAAATGATATTGCTCCAAATTTTCTTGTTCTTTTCTAAAAATTGTATGATCTTTGATGAAACTTAACTTTAGAAAGAAATCTTTCCTTTACATCAATCAAGAAAAGTATCAATAACAAAGCAAAGTCTCTCTGCAGAAAATCATCTTTAAACTCTACAATTGTCATCTAGAAGCTCTTAAGGAGCCAATTATTCTCCCCACCTAATCAACTTTCATTTTTAGAGTTTAATTCTAAAATATACTTAAACTTAAAGGATAAGAGGTCTCATCAAGAGCCAACTTACCATGATCATAAGATTATAACTGACTGACATTACCAATACTGGATATCAAAACAAGGTAATGGCTTGAGATTATGTTAATCAAAAGACAAGGGGTCTCATCAAGAGCTAGCTTGTTCAGTTAAGTTATAAATCAAGTGAATGGCATTGTCAATTTTGGTCATCAAACTAAGACATTGTCCTTTAAGAGATAAAAGATGAAAATTTGAAGGAAGAAAGAATTACTTCAGAAAATAAAGAAAGCAATAAGTATACAAACGATTTTATCTTTAAAATTGTATTCTAACCTAGGTGGGATACTGAATCATTGCTGGTTACAAGGTAATCTTGTCGAGGCTATGAACACCTACTGGTAGCAGAGGCTCTACCTATGACAACTGAGTATACAAAAAAATCATCTGAGAAGAGCCTCTCTGTTTTTATCCTTAAAACCAAGTAATGACTGATGTAGACAAAGTGACTTTCTTATGAGAAAAGAATGTTAGTTAAGTAGATGTTGTTTTATTATTAATGAGCAATATTACTTACATTATATTCCATGTAATTTTTATTTTCAAAACTATATTTCTTTTGGAAGTTTTTAGAAATTTTAAAAAAATCTCAAAGATAACTGGTTCTTCCAAGTGAATCGCCAATTTTTGTGGTATTAAACAACCCCCCATTTACTAATAGTAGTAGTTAATATTACATTAGTAAATAGGGACCCTTGAAAAAATCCTTCCAAAAATAAACTTAACATTTAGGCATTTTTCTTATTTAATTTTGGAATAAAGAAAGATATCAATCAAACCCCTTTTTGAAAAGAACTACTAAATGCTTGCCTTCCTGAGTATCACATGATTAAGCATCATAAAAAACCTTGCTAACCCACCAAATCTAGTGAAAAACGATTAAAAGAGGACTCCACGCTTTATACCTCGAAACTATCATATTTTTGATATAAACTAGGTCCTAAAGCTTTTCTCATCAAAACCAAGTCTCGCATCTCATATCGCTATTTATAAAGAGCCCGCCTTAAAAGGTTATCTCAAAAAAAAAAAAAAATTGAAACTGTGATGGCATCATAACCTTTACCGCATCACATTTCGAGCATTTAAAAGAACACTACAAACTTACCATCAGTTGATATTGTGAAATGTTATCAAGTCCAGGACCCACTTCTTGGATATATTACGAGCGAATGTTTAGGTCCGCCACTTATTCAAAAGGTCTTTACATAGAAAAACCTAACAAGCAGCTATGTTTTGAGACAATAAACGAGTGACTCGCATCTCGCATCTCGCAGAAATGTAAGGGAAAGTAAGAAAAGCGAAAAGGCATAATGTGATATGCGATCTGCAATATTGCTTCGCAAATCGCAAAATCTCGATTATCGCAATTCAAAAGCTAGCCACCCTAGAAACTTTCTTCCCGACTTACGATGCAGACATTTATGAGCATTAAAGCTAAGAGATAATGAAGCATTAGTGGGCATTTAGTAAGAGTTAACTGCATTTATGTGTTAAAATCCATTTAATGTGATATGATATCTTGTTACGTGCGTTTGAATAAAACTCCTTTTATCACCTTTACAAGTTATCTACATTATTTCATTTCATGTTCATTATCATATTTGTGTATCCGATAGCTATTGTTCTTCACTTTCAGGAAAAATCCACAGAGCAAATTGTTGGGAGCAATGGTGAAAAAAGGCAAGGCAGTCATCTCTAAGAAATCAAAAATGACTCCTCTATTTATGGATACTACATGCAACAGAGAGGAAGGAACCTCTACGTGGGAAGCCATGTATAATATACTGGAAGAAGAGCAACCAAGGATTCTGGAAATAAAGGTCACGGTTGATGGACATGATTCCTCAGACACCGCCATGTTTGAGATAACATGCTCATTTTTGCATCACATTATTGCGTCCAAAGATAATCCCTTGTACAGACATGGTTAAATGGGTTATTGATGAAGCTGACATCTCATACAGAGAATTCAAGACCAGAAGCTAAGAGGTTATGGGATTTCTTATGCTAGACAACCTGCGGCTTATGTACCACCTACCAGAGCCACAAGTCATCTACAATAAGTAGTTCGTCGAGAAGTTTACCAAAGAGAACAAGGACCTAGTATGTTACACCCCGACCTGGTCAAATAATGAGGGAAAAATCGAAAAAGCCAATAAAGGTATGTACTTTACTCCGTCTATTTGTCCCCCTCATAGTTTTGCAGCAGCCATGCTATGTAGACTATCTTGCAAACCCGATAGCACTAAATTCTCCCCAGAATGGCTGCCATTAATAGATGCAGCCGTAAACACAATTATAATGAATTGGGCACAAATTTTGTTTGATAATTTAGCAAGAACAATAATGGATTATAGAAGGAAAAGAAGTGTTGCTTCGAGGGTTTACCCTCCATTTTTTATGAGTGCCTATGTAATGGATACAATTTGTTTTGGTTCGAAATTTCCTGTCATGGGATGGAAGTGAACTATCAAAGGTTCGCTTCCCATCCACATTTACCATAAATACATGTGGGAATCTTAATTTCAATCACATTTTTACAAAATTTGTCATGGAGTTATGCTCCCTATCCGCAAACAGCTTTACAAACAAGATGCCCCTAGGTATTCCAACGAAGCCGAGTTATATATCCTCCGAGTGGCCAATTGTTTTGGGGAGGAAACATTCACGTATATCAGGGTATTTGGCAGCATTTCCTCCCACCAAGTCCTCCCATACTATGTTCCGGACAAATTGATGGCTAGAGAGATAGCCTATCAAACAACTAGTGAGGGTGGGATGAGCAAAACATTAAAGGATTCAAAGAAGGCCATTTTGCCTACATTCCCTTTACAGTGTGGAGCATTTTCATTGCACGACCTAGGGAATGCATTCAAAGAAGTAGAGATGATGTTATCTTTGCAATTACCTAAATTCCGAGGAAGGCAATATGACCTATTCAGCACTGTCAAAGACTTTACCACCATGGTAAAAATAAAAGTATTCAGTAATGAGGAAGATGAATTTGATGACATATTTTTACAGAAGAACACCTTCACAGAGGTGAAGCATATGGCACAATTAATTTTTGACCGTGAATATCTTGAATCCTTTTACGAGTACAGAGAAAGGAGGCTAACGAAGGTCCCATTAGACCAATTATTGATTGAACCAATAAGGGAGCCTACTCCCATTATAAGCCTAGAAGGAGATTCCAAAGAAAATTCTAAAACTGATTCTAGAGTAGAATCCCAAGAGAAGTCTACCAGGGAGTCAGAGCAGTCAGAGAAACAATCACAAAATGGGAAAAGCAGAAACAGGGAGTCGAAAAAACATACAGCCCAATCTATACAAAAGACAGTTGAGAAAACTTCAGCTAATAAACAGGCTAAAATCCATTCCACCTACACCCAGCCAATAAAACCCCTGGTGATTGATTTAAAGGAAGAATGGGAGAAATTTAATAAAAATCTCCATACATAGGAATAAACGCGAGAGTTGCAAACTCTGCAACAGAAAGCAACTCAAGAAATTACCACAGAGGAGACTGTAAATACTCAAGAGGTATAGCACATTCCTGTCACTCCCACCTCTGAAATTGCTTTGAGAATTGAAGAGATTCCCCCTTTAGATGTGTTCTATAGCCCACAACACAAAGCAAGTGTTATAAGACAAAGGAAGAAAAGAAAATTGGATGATATGACTGCTACTACTCCAGATAATGAACCAATGGATATCGTCTGGAAAGACTCACCCATCGACCCATCTTCCAACCTTAATAGATTGTCACAATTTGCAGAGGCCTATACTACAACGACTATCGACAAAGAAACAGAGGTGAAAATGTTGCTTAAGGAAAAATAATATAAAATTATGTCGCTTGAACAATAATTACAACAAGAAAAATCTAACCAGCAAGCAGAGACATAGTTAACTAAGCTCTAACAAGAGTTCAAGCATATACAAATAAGACATCAAGCCAACTTAGTAGATAAGGAAGAAGTTACAAGAAATAACTAATTTGCATAAGGATGACCCAAAAATTGATCAGTTTATTACTGAAGCACTTGGCCTTAATGCCCAGCTGATGCACCAAAAGGAACTATTATGCCAAAAGATTTCACAAATGAATTCGTATTGTGAAACAAGAGACAAATTGACGAGTCAAGTCATATAAATGAGACTTGAATATGATGAAATCTTGAAAAGAGTCTCCGACTTCATCACTTGGCAGAATTCAGAAGATGGGAGAAAGGTCAACCTACCTAAACTGGAGGAGTCACATAAAGAAATCTTATTTGCAAATTGGCATTCTCGGCTTAGAGAGGCAGAAAAGGTAACAGCAGATGTGGCAACAACAGCAAACAGTGTTATCAAAAATATTAACGAAAATTTACATAGTTCCAACCTGGTAGTAGAGTCCATTCCAAGTTTTATTCCTAATGTAAAACAGCTTGAACTACAATGGAAGCAGGCAACAGAAGAAAAAGCAAAAGTAATTAGGGAAATGACAAGGTTAAACTGGGAAGCATATTGGCGACATTTAGTGAAACCTCATAGCCAGTGGATGACCCTGCAATGCCTAACCACTTCTACAGAGAAAATGGTGCCAGCACTGACCAACGTCGTGTTCACTAGGCAGTTGAAAGCTGAAATCGGCCAACCAACACAGCTCAAGCCCATGAAGTAAATTTGTGATCTAAAAGATCAAATGCATAATAGTTAGTCACCATGTTCATTTCTATTTTTGCTTTATTTTTGCATAATTTGAGGAAGGTCGTTTAAACCTCCTCAACTATTTTTGTAATAATCTCTTTTTAGTTTTATAGTTTAGTATTTAAACCCCTCTCATGCATTTAGAGAGGGGTCCTGAAATTTTATCAAAAACAATCTTCAAAACATGCACTTATGTCCCTTTGAGGAAGTTCTAGTGAAATAAATGGAACAGGATTTATTTTTATCTTACTTGGCATCTTCCACTGAAATTGCACTTTTGTACTCTTAGATGGTGTTGGAGGAATTGAAAGTAGATCAATATTGTTGAAGCACATGAGTAGGACTTATTATAAATGGTACTTTTATCTCGTAATTCTCTTTTATTTATGTATTAAGAAATAATATTCTCTTCAAGTTGTTTATGTATGAAAGTTTGAATCTTGGTTAGCATTATTGCACTTCTGTATGATGATGGCCTATATTTTATGTTGAATACATGAATAATTTCTTATGCAAGATATCTTTCACAATCGTTTCATCTAACTTTTTATAAGAAACGATTATTGTTAAATGATTTCATTTCTTATTGCAATTGAATGATATTTATTACCAATTGTTTTTGGACATTATTGTAGATCGCATACTTCAAATTTATTCTTGGGTATAGTCATAATTATATAGTGTTTAAATTAGTATAAATGCATGTGAATATTATTTTAGATTAGATTACCTTTAGCTTAAACATTACTCCAAAATATCAAATATCACCCCATCAGCACTATTATAAATTAGATTGGGAAACTTGTCCCATTATCCCCAGTCGGAGCCGCTACACCAAACGAAAAAGGAGTTGCCAACCAAGGTCCAACCCAGGTGGTTTTCCCCCATGTTGAAGCAACGATTTTCGAGGCTTTAGTAGGTCATTAGGTTGCATTCTGGGGGAGTATATTGAGTTCTATTTATGTCATCATAGGTTTATAATTTGTCAAAATTATGAGTTGTTATAGGCTTGCAACTATGCTAAAGTCTTAAGCTTCCTCAGGTCAATAATCTTGATAGAATTCTGAAATCCAAGCCTCAGAAATGCAAACATGTGAACCTTGATCTATATGATGGTAAGAGGAGCAGAAATATGACCCATGTTCCTATACAAAGTAATGATGATCCAATTTCCTAATGGTGATTCAGATTATCTCTGCTTTTTTGGACCAAGTTCCCTAAGGTATGGTTTTGTGAAAAAGAACAAGCAAAATTAAGGTAAATTCTGAGTTATCTTTTAAGACAAGTCATTTTTGTGTTGTGTTACCTCTAATCCAATATTCAAATCCAAGGCAATTGAGGCTATAGATCCAATTTTTTCTACTGAAGTTGCAATAAGAAAGAGGATATTGTATGTAGATTATGGAATGGCTTGATATTCTCCTTATGTGGCATCTAAATTTTGTAGATTCTGAGTTGAGTGATCTCGAAGCAATCAAGTTCCTAACTACAAAAATAGCTTATTTCATGAAGATGATTTGAACCCCTTAATGATGTGTCTAGATCTGTCTGAACTTCTAAATCAAGTTCTAACCAAGTTCATGTAAGAACAAAGTCCATGGAGGATCTAAGGTTATGCCTAAATCTCTCTTATAAGAGGATCAAGATGATATCTCTCTGAAGGAAGCAATCTAAATCCAAAACAAATATGAACAATCAAAAATTTTGATGTCTAAATATGCATGAGGTTCAAGACATAAAAATAAAATAAACAAACATGGAATCCTTGAAAAGGTTCAAAATCAAACACCTTTAATAATGTCCTTAAACAAAGACCACGCTTTGAAGATTTTTGAACATGGAAGTATCTAGGGTTTGCAAACCCTAGCAAAATTGTGAATAATAAAAACCCCAGGGACAAAACTCTAAGACTAATCATTTCTGCTAAAAGAATACGCAGACCTGGCCTATGCATAATGATGTGGATGAAGTTGTCTTACAAATTGAATTCCAGAAGGAGATGACAAAGTTACATTGAGTTCAAGATTAATAGGGATCTTATTTTTCTCAAAATATAAGTACTCTATGCTCCTATATTTGATTACTATTATTATTATTTTCTTTGTCATTGCATAATCGCTTGTCTATATATTTTTCCTAATTATATTTGTTCTTCTATGCCCTCCTATTGAGAATTATAGGTTGAAGACAAGGGCTACCTAGGCCTTGATAGCAGATGAAGTAAATGGAAGAACTAGAAGAATGAAGAAAAGCATGAAGGATTTCTTGATGTGTAGAAACAAGTTCAGAGGGAGAAGTTGTGGAGAAGGTATTTCCTCTAGGAGGAGACATTAGAAAGCCCTATTATGACCCCAAAGAAAATTATCCTTAGATTCCTAGACAATGGACTGTTAGTGTGAGAGAGAGTGTCCATTTTAGGTATCTGGAAATAACATGTAATCTAGTACTATTGGTCATAGATGTTTTGAGAAGTAAAACTGCAGACTTAGCTTGGACTTGTGTGTTAACTTTTACAACTGCGGTCAAATTCCACTTTGGACGGCTCATATGATGAAGATAATAATTGCAATAGTTTCTTCTTTTCGAGAGGACCAAGATCAACCTAAATATCACCCAATTTTGTCAAACATAAATTAAGTTTTGAATTATTGTATTCGTACATGTATTATGGAATGGGTTGGCCCTAACCACATGTGTAACTACTTAAGTCAAACTCAACCCCAAGTGGACCCTCAAGAAAGCCTATAAATAGAAGTGACCTCCAAATTACATCACAATGGTCAAGTCATCTTCTATTCTTATTTTTTGTCTTGGTTCACACAGGTTCGATAGAAGGAGTTCGCACAAGGATCTGAAATCACAGCCGTGAAGCTTGCATTGGTCTACGTCTTTCTGGTTCCTGGATGTTGGCACAAAAATAGGAATTTTAGCCCCTGGACACTAACACACAATGGTCATTACAGTGTCCAGAGACCCCTAGATGCTAGCACGAAAGCTTATGAGAGCATCACGGTTTCAAAGGCAGATCTGAAAGTATCGGTCCCTGAACGCTTGCATAAAGTGGTCCTGAGAGCATCCAGGTTATCTCAGATGCACACATAGAAACTGGAAGAGAGAGTCTCAGAGTTTTGGAGTAGATATGAGTGTTTTTTACCCTGGACACATGCAAAGAATGGTCTGGGAGCATCCAGGTTTCCCTAGATGTTGGCATACAGTTCACAAAGAGCATCTAGATTTGTTATGAACACTCGCACAGCTCCTCCTGCCTGTTTCCAAGACTTAAATATGAGATTTCATTATTCCAAATATTTTGTACAATGTTCAAAAGTGTTCGGCATAGTGATAGTAGTACCTAGTAGTTGTCTACAATCAGTGAAAGCATATTACAGTCATCAAAATTAGTTTTTTGTTTTCAAGCATGATTAGATCTATTTAATGGATATCATAGTTGTTTAATTACATAGATAAATTTATGGATCATTGTACTCTCTTATGCTAAATCATTTTATGGTGATCTAAGAAGAAGAAGATTTTCAAAGTTTCTCCCCAAAGTGGGTTTTTCCCTGGTCTCGGACCAATCCTGGTGTCTCTATGTGTGTGCATGGTTTTCTTCTATTGTTTCTTTATGTTCCACTTCATTGATGATGATGATATTGTTCTTTAATCTGAATAATGTAATGATGATATGGGGTGAACTTAATGTATTAATGAACAAATGCAATTATCAAAGAAAAGAACAATGTAGCCCTATGAAAAATTAACATGGTATCAGAGTTGGGTTGAAGAAAAGACATGGATATCGCCCCGATACTAACACCTTTCATGGAAGCAAGAAGAGGATGGTGGAGACCTAAAATAATTTTAGGGTTTGAATAAAACCCTAGGCAACTTGATTATTAGGGTTTGATGGATTCTATGAGGTTAAGGTTGGATAGAAAACCCTGGTTTATGGAAATGATATGAAACCTAGCTAAGATGCTCAAGCACTTGAAAAATATTTGATGAATCCACATATGGGATAATCCCTAGAAGGTCTGGTTGGATAACTGAAGGCAACATTGGTATATTGACCGTGGATATTGATGGTTGTTGAATATTGGTTCAAGAGGGAGAGGATCACCTCTCATTGAAGATAAGTATTTCTTGACTTATGATGCTTCTTACTTTTGTTTAGATTTATGGATCTTATTATTATGATTATTGTTTATACTTCCTGCATATCTATTTGAGTATATGGATGTTTCTAACCTCCTTGATGAGATAGATCCTTCTTGAGGATCATTTGAAATGCAAGAAGGATGGCTAGAGCTGCAAAAGGTTAAAAGGCATTATATGAAGAATAAAATGGCAAAGTGCTTCAAGCAGCCTATGTCTAATGAAAAGGTGCATAGGTATTTGAATACCACAAGGTATGCATGGTATGTTGTATTTCAGCTATATCATTGGATGGATCGAGAAGCCCTAATGTGTGATGAGAATTTCTCTTTATTTGATAGCTCATGCAAATGAAAGTGACTTGGATCTATGTTTCGTAAGATAAAATGATGCACCTGGTATTGAATATTTTGATATTCTTGAAGTCTATGAGGCTATGTAATGTTGATATATTGATACACTTGATGATTGTCTAGCATCCATCCATTGGACATATTTATCCTATAAAGAAGGCTAGTACCTTGACTAGAGTAAATGATACTCTTGATACTTGTCATGATGGATTTCACATAGAAGGATATCTCATTGAATCCTATACATGATACTACTGGTAATGCTTGTGATAAGCATGATGAAAGCATATGGAAAGAGATATTGACACTCTTGTTACTTTGGTAATATTTATTGAATGATCTAACTTGATTGCATTGATCATGATAAGCATTGTAACATTGATGTTAGAGGTATAACTATGAGATTGATACTCTAGATCTCTTACTACCTGTGGTCATGTCTTGATTCCATTTTGTTAAACTAAATGTCCTAGCTTGATGGAGTGACTTGATAGAAAGTGTTATTGAGTTCATAATCTCTTAGAAATTATGTTGCATCTATCTACTGCTTTGAGTCTAACCTTTGATGAAATATTGATATTGATATCCATGATAGATATATGTTTATGATCTAACAAATCTGTTGTTCCATGACTCTAGAAGAGACAAATCGATGACATGAATGAAGATGAATGAAGTAGATTCCCACTCAGAGAGAGAATTTCTTCTCAATATTCTTACTCATATTTCTATGCGCATTCTATGTTGTTGAAATAGGATCTATGTGTATCTGACATTATTGATCTGCAGCAAAATCTCAGATCCAGGAAGCTAAATGCGCTCCCATGCTAGCCTAAAGGGAGTGTCCAGGGGTTTGACTACAATTGACTATCATATGAAGCTTTCTGAAGTTTTCTGAACTCTGAATCAAGGTGTCTCTAACATATTTTGCCGCTGTAATCTAATTTCTTATCACATAAAAATGAAGTATTGTGCATGAAATTGGATGGTCACCTAGAAGGTGTCAATTCCATAGATGTTTTGTAGATAACAACAAGATCTGCAAGCAAGAAAAGCTTGAACATTTTCCATAACATGAACATGCAAACTAAACTTGTGTTTGCAGGTGACCGGACATACATATGTGCTATAAGAGGTTGGCATGATTTGGTTAATTGATATAGATGATCAATGTTCAATGTTTTCTCATGATGCTTGAAAATAACTTTGAATTGATGATTGAGATATGTTTTGACTATAGATCTCTCCATAATAGAAAACTTGGACTTGACCTGATCTCTAATGATTTGATCTGAAGATTATTGATTTATCCTGATATAAATTCTATGTGGGCATAATGACTTATATATGTGGGTATCGGAAAAATGATTTTATATTGGCCTCCTCATTCCTAGCACACTAGTTGAAGTACTGATAGTTGTGATTCAGGATGAAATTGAAACCTGCATGACTCATCCTTGGTGTATGAATTTGCACCCATCAACAGAAATGGCTTATGTTATGCTCATGAGAATGACTTGATAAAGTTTGGATATATAATGCATGGTTGATGATAACTTGTCAGCATAATAATAAATGAATTCGGGACTTGATATGAGCTCTCTCTATCACCCTGTTGAAAGTATAGATATTGTGATAATAATGACTTTGATAATGGTTGTGATCTGGCTTCTAAAATTTGATGAGCTGACTTTGTTGATGTGATGATACAACATTGATGTATGTAAGGCTGATTATGTTGGCTTAGTAAATAATTATGCTTGTAGAGAGAATTTCATTAAGCAAGATCCCATATCCAGATATTTCCATAATGGACAGTCATTTGATGAAGTCAAGATGATGAGTTCCAAGGTATGGCTTTGATTTAGAGTATGGTTTTGGCTTTATATCCTAATGATCTAATTTTGACAGGTGATGAGTCTTTGATGATCTAAATCGGAGAGAGATATATTTTGAAGCTCGAAATGATGTATCATGGCATGATCTAGAATTTGGAAAAGAAATTCTATATTGCAAATTTATTGGAAAATGTTTTTGAATAATGAAAATGCAAATCCTTTGATACTTCGATTTGAAGTTCAAATTATTTTTGAACTTGAAATGGCATCTAATAGTTGTTTGAAGCATTGATGTTTTGTTTTGAACATCCATCTTTATATATATGATGTGCATAGAACCTGAATAAATTCATGATTGAGTCGCTTCATACACAGAAAGTTTCCACGGAGCATCCTTTGAAATATCTACATGAGATATTCTATTTTTGAGGTTGAGATATTTCTCCTATGCTAAGAAACCATATTCGTCCTCCCCCCCTCGTGTCTTGAATCCCACGAAGCATACACGATTCTCTATGACACATGTCTGATTCTCATGTCCAATGTGTCTTAGAGCATGTCCAACGTCTCATGGAGTGTGTCTTAGAGTAAACCCACCTATCATTGTTGAAGATTGCAGATACATGGTTCTCCTCTTCATTCATCATGTTGAATAGTTTAGGGAGGTAAAGACCACTCTTGGGGCCATGGGTATTTTAGATTTTTGGTCTTTTTAGAGAAATATAGATTAACGAACCTCAAAAAGAGTGAATGACATAGTGTTAGATGATGCTTGGTGGGAGAGGGTAGATCTCACTATTAAGATCATGGACCCTATAATTAATTTGCTATGATATGCAGATACAAACCAACCCATCCTAGGAGAGGTTTATAAGGGATGGGATTCCATGATTAAGTCCATGAGGACCATTATTTTATAGAGTGAGTTCCCTGAGTATGATACATCATCAGAGGCCTTCTACACCACCATACATGATATTCTTGTCAACATATGGGACAATTGCACACCTTTGCATTCTTTGTCTTACGCAATGAACCGAAAATGCTACATCCATGAGTTGTTGAATGATGGACCTTCCCACGAATTCCCTCCTCTAGATGGTGAAATTTCACAAGGGAGGAAGGATTCATTGAGGTGGATTATTTAGGATAGAGCATACCTTGATTAGATGGAGGATGCCTTTGCATATTTTTCCACTAGTAGTGGGTGATTTGTAGAATATGATGTGATTAGAGACAGGGGGGTAAGAATCCATATTATGGGTGGGAAACACATGGGGCAATAAGACCTCCTCTACAGTAGTTATCCATGAGGCTCCTCTCTCAAATGACTTCATCCTCTTGCCGCGAGAGGAATTGGAGCACATATGGAAATTTTGATTTTGATGACTTAATGAGAAAACTGATGTTTCTTGTCTTTTTCCTATTGGAGCGTTGATGAATATGTCACAATTGTATTTGTATGCATAATGTTACTTTTTAAAACTTACAAATTTTTAATTTATAATGTAGAATCTAGATATATGTCTGAATTTATATCATGAATGAGAATTTGTGTAAGAAATATCTATTTAGTATTATTATTATTATATATATATATATATATATATGTATATATGTATATATGTATATGTGTGTATATGTGTGTATAGATATATATGTATATATGTATATATAGATATATATGTATATGTATATATATATAGATATATATGTATATGTATATATATATAGATATATATGTATATGTATATATATATATGTATATATATGTATGTATATATATATATATATATGTATGTATATATATGTATATATGTATATATGTATCTATATATATATATATATATATATATATATATATATATATATATATATATAATATATATAATATATATATATATATATATAGATATATTATATATATAATGTGTCCTATTAAGGGGTGTCAACGTGCCCATGTCGGACACTCGAATTTTCATGTCCTATGTGTCTTGTGTCCCCGTGTCAGGTGACTTAGATCCTATGATATGTGACTGCATGAATGTATTATTGTTGATAGAAAAACCTACGATATGTGACTGCATGGATGTATTATTGTTGATAGAAATTATTATTAAGCACATTTGGATGTTTATTTAGTATGAGATCTATCATGATATCTTGGATGAGAGGTTCATAGTATGATTGAGGATGACTACAATGTTGCTAACATGGATAACTATGAGGAAGGATGAAGAAGCTCCTTAGAGAGTTATATGAGCATGATCTGGATATGACATGGATACATTGTGATGACATAGAGTGAGATCCGATTAGCAGAAAATCCCATATTTATAGTTGGGACCGAGATACTCTCATATATTGAGACAGTGCAGTTGTTCGAAACAAGCTCAGGCTTGTGATTGGAATCTCTATGAGAGGGAGGATGATTATGGTATCCTTTTGTGATTTATATGATTATTGTTCCGACATGATATTTTATTTAATGTCTGGTATGAACAGAAAACTTCTACTATTGAGACAAGATGATACCATATGTGATTATGATGAGAGCAGTGCTAATCAAGGACACTGAGAAAACTCTTCCTCCATGTCTAAGCGCCCAAGGTGTGAAATTGAGGTAGAAGGGATCTTGGGATTGAGGGAACTCTGGACAATAGGGTATGACCCCTATCTGTTACCCATAGGATTGAAGATGTTGCTCCCCTATTTGGTCTTTGCAAAGTATACCCCAGTTCGCATCATACCCACAAGCAGGGCTTGTCGGGGATACCACTCCTCATTTGGCCAATGAGTTGAGAGTGTACTTCGGGTGTAAAACTCAAGTCGATTTTGATGCAAGTGTTCTACCACATGAGTATTCAAGTTCATCAATGGGAATATCAATAGGAAATAAGATGGGTTGAGATAACCCTATGCAATTCTGGGTTGAGATTGAGCTCCTTGATGTGATCCCAGGGTCGAGATGTGCTCCCCTATGCGTTGGATATCCTAGATATAGATATAGATATATATTTCTCCCCCATTATATTCTGGGTCGAGATGTGTTCCCTAATGTGGTGACAAGTTGAAATGTGCTCCTTGATGATATGTTTTCCGATGACGATTGATGATGATATTCCAGGTAGTGGCCCATTGGAAAAGAATCTAGGTAGTATCCTGATGGATAAAAGGTGGTAGCTTAAGCCCCCCTCTGGTAACAAATTCTTCTTCTTCTAGATTCGATAATGTTCATCATATGAGTAGGAACAATCAAGAGATAAGAAAGAATAACCAAGGGATATATCGAGATGTACATTGATTATTTGTGACGATGAGATACTTAAGGTGGCCAAGGCATGATGACTACATGATAGAGAAGATCAGGCCTAATATGTGATAACACTTGAAGATACCAGAATGGCATATTGATTGATGAACAAATATTGGTAGGTGGAATTCTCCCTAGTTGAGAGGGAGTGTTAATTTTTACAACTACAGTCAAATTCCACTTTGCACAGCTCATATGGTGAAGATAACAATTTCAATATATTCCTCTTTTCAAAAGGACCAAAATCGACCTAAAGATCACCCAATTTTGTCAAGCGGAAGTTGAGTTTTAAATTATTTTATTCATGCATGTATTATGGAATGGGTCGGCCCTAACCACATGTGTAACTCCTTAGGTCAGCCTCAATCCCAAGTGGACACTCAGGAAATCCTATAAATAGAAGCGACCTCAAGCTCATTTCATCACAATGATCAAGCCATCTTCTATTCTTCTCTTTTGCCTTAGTTCGCATAGGTTCGATGGAAGGAGTTCACTCAAGGGTCTGAAATCACAGGCGTGATGCTTGCACTGATCTAGGGATTTCTAGTTCCTGAATGCTGGCATAGAACTAGGCATTTTAGTCCCTGAACGCTAACACACAATGGTCAATATAGCATCCATAGAACCCTAGACGTTGGCATAGAATCCTATGAGAATGTCTAGGGTTTCAGAGGTAGATCTAAAGGTACCGATCCCCAGATGCTCACACAGAGTGGTCTTGAGAGTTTCCAAGCCATCTCGAACACACACATAATAATTGGAAGAGAGTGTCTTAGGGTTTTGGAGCATTTATGGTGATTTTTACCTTGGATGCATGCATAGAATGGTCTGAGAGAATCTGGGCTACCCTATACATTGGGATATAGTTCACAGAGAGCGTCTAGATATGCTATAGACACTCGCATAGCTCCTTCTGCCTACGTTTAGGACTCAAATACGAGATTTTATTATTTCAAATATTTCACACATTGTTCAGTAGCATTCGGCATAGTGACAGTAGTAGCCAGCAGTTGCCTATAGTTAGTGATAGCATATTACATTCATCAAAATCAGGATTTTATTTTCAGGCATGATTAGATTTGTTTCATGGATATCATAGTTGTTTAGTTGCATAGATAAAGTTATGGATCAATGTAGTCTCTTATGTTGAATCATTTGATGACTATCTAAGAAGAAAAATATTTGCAAGGGTTTCCCCATAGTGGGTTTTGCCCTTGTCTCGGACCAATCCTAGTGTCTCTATGTTTGTGCATTATTTTCTTCTATTGTTTCTTTATGTTTCGTTGCATTGATGATGATGATGTTTTTCTTTCTATATAATTGCATATGTTGATGTTTGAATAATATAATGATGATATGGGGTGAACTTAATGTATTAATGAAGAAATCTAGTTATCAAAGCAAAGAAAAATGTATCCCTATGAAAAATTAACATTGTGGATTTTATCTCTCTCATTGAGAGAGGAGAGCTGATGAGATGGACATTCTCCCTGTGTCTTCATGACCTTGGTTGGAGAGTGGTATGATATTTTCCCTGTGTCATCTTGACCTTGGTTGGAGAAGTTCTCCCTGTTTCATTATGACCTTAGCTGGAGAATGGTTTGAAAGATCAGATAACATCATGGACTAACATTCTTCATGTGTCTTGTAATTTGACCTGATTAGGGAGGTTATCCGTGTGTCAAATGCATAGACCTTGGTTGAAGAATGGTCCAGTGGGCTGACATTCTTCCACTATCATTGTATAATTACTTGATTAGGGTTGTATTCCCTATGTCACTTTGACCTAATTAGGAAGAATGGTCTTATGGACAAACATTTTCCTATGTCATTACATAGTGACCTGATTAGAGTTGTATTCCATGTGTAACTTTGACATGTATCGGAAAATGGTCTAGAAAAGGACAAGCATTCTCTATGTGTCATTTTATAGTGACCTAATTAGGGAGGTTATCCCTATTTCACATTGACCTAATGAATGGGTGTAGAGGTTGTAGCACTCTGATCTCTTTCTAGAGTGAGTTTGTTTTTCCATATGTTAAGGGTACTTACTAGGTTATGACAATGTGTTTTATGCTAGTGGTGATATTAATGATGATGCTTATCTTAATCTTGATGATCCTTTATTATTATAGGAGTATTCAACTTGAGAACATCTTGATAGCCATATTGAATACCTCCCTAATTAAAAAGGAGTGTTGAATTTTATAACTAGGCTTGGTCTTCATAAAATTATGTATTTGAGTAAAATAAAATAAAATTTATCATGTCCCCTTCGGAAATTTAAAATAAATTAAATTAAATTTTTAAGTATAATTTTAGTGTCTTCGTGTTGACCAAGTGGACCCTCTAGAAGACACAATTTCCTGCCCAAAGGATGAGACCCTTTGCATGAATGAACAACTATGTATTGGCATCTATACTACATCACTTTGCAACCAGTTTGGGTTCTTCTCTGGACAAGAAATTTGGACATTCAAGGCAACTTGTGTGTGACATCAAAGGAAATTTTGAGACAATTTAGGTACAACATCTCAAGAAATTATGAGGCACTTCACATGTTTTTTTTGACATAGTATTACGAATAGGCATGTGGCAGAGGTGTGACAAACATATGATAACTTATGGACAAAACTTCATGAAGCTTGATGATAAAGGGATAACTTCGCAATTGGAAGTATTACTGGTTAGCTTGTATATGACTTGGATTTATCTCTTTGATAAAGATTCTAAGGAAATGATTGTTGGGATTTCCCCTTATGGGTTTTTCCCTAGACTCTGGCCTAATTTCTAGTGTCTCTTGTCTTTTTCTGCATTGTACTTGTATAATTACTTGATGACCTAATTAATGAAGTACATTATAAATGGAAAAGCATATATATAAACAATCACAAGTAATTCTCATGATCAGAAATTCTTGTTTACAAATGAATTTCCAACAGGTAAGGCCTTGGCCCTCCATGTGAACTTCAAAAATCAAAATCTTGTTGGTCTCAATTAGGTCCATGTTGTGTATGTAGGAATCAAGTTCAATGCATTTGAGAGCATAATCAAATTGATATATCAGCAATTTAGTGTTTAGCATGAACGTTTGCAAAATAAGTTTAGTGAATAATGGGTTGGGGTTGGGACTTTATTGGGTTTGTTTTTAATAAATGGTCAATTGTTGGAACATACTCATCATATCAAACGTCATTGTGGCTTGGAACCCTCATGGTTGTCAAAGGTTTTGTTGTTGTTGAGTAATTATGGTTTCTATATATAGGGTTTGTTGACTCTATGTGTTTCACAGTGTCTTATGCAAGGAAAGGGTCCTAGGACTTTCTTGAACCACTAGGGATTTTATTGTGAACTTTGAACTTATGATATGTTTGAATATATATTGTTTTATGCTTGGAATAATCATAAGGAAAAATAAGAGAAATTAAAACATAAATGAACATAATTAATTATTTTTAAAAGTGATGTTCCATTCAACAGAAATTTTGGAACTCTTTGTTGTCTACATCTCCCCAAGGGAAAATCTTCATCTTATGACCGTATTCTCACAACTTAGAAAGCTTGAAGAAAGATTCTAATTAGAAGTATAAATCTAAAGGATGCTAGAATGATTTTGAAAATCCATGATCTTAATACATTGTTATTAATTGTTATGAGTGCTCTACTAATGTTGCAAGAAGATGCTCACACATAATAATTAACAAGAAAGAAAATAGTATTATCAAAAGTGTGCACATGATGTATATTCATATATATTTTTGTTTCTATTAATCTAGAGGAGGAGATCAATGGTTGGAGTTATTTAAGTTAGGCCCAAGTTCAAATCTAGTAGCATAGTGTCATAGCTCATAAGTCAACATCTAGCACAAAACATATGACTTAGCAAGGGCATAGTATAAAATATGAAGTGATCAAAATTAACCAAATCACCAGTAAAATAATAAAGTGAGTTGAGTGATCAATTTAAACTAAACCACCTAAAAGAAATTAAGATAAAATACAAAATGCACTAAAATATGTGAGAATGAATCTAGAGAAAATATGTGAAAATGAATCTAGAGAATGTATCTCATACAAAAAACTAACTACATTTATTTGATTCCAATTTGCTTTCATTCTCAATAAAGTTGACCTAAGCCTTATGTGCAAAAAAGTAATCATAATATTGCAATCATTAAAATGCATAACTAAAATATGTACGATATAATTTAAAATATATATAAATATATAATAACTATTATAACAAATACAATATAAATATAAATATCTAAATTTAAATATGAATTAAAATATATAATAATTTCAAAAATAATATATTAAAAATATAACATTAATAAATTAAAATTATTTCCAAACATTAAAATAATCTTATACATTTGTTATTAATTTGTTTATGAGTGCATCTACTCATGTTGCAAGAAGATGCTCACACATAATAATTAACAAGAAAGAAAATAGTATTATCAAAAGTGTGCACATGATGTATATTCATATATATTTTTGTTTCTATTAATCTAGAGGAGGATATCAATGGTTGGAGTTATTTAAGTTAGGCCCAAGTTCAAATCTAATAGCATAGTGTCATAGCTCAGAAGTCAACATCTAGCACAAAATTTATGACTTAGCAAGGGCATAGTATAAAATATTAAGTGATCAAAATTAACCAAATCACCAATAAAATAATAAAGTGAGTTGAGTGATCAATTTAAACTAAACCACCTAAAAGAAATTAAGATAAAATACAAAATGCACTAAAATATGTGAGAATGAATCTAGAGAAAATATGTGAAAATGAATCTAGAGAATGTATCTCATACAAATAACTAACTACATTTATTTGATTCCAATTTGCTTTCATTCTCAATAAAATTGACCTAAGCCTTATGTGCAAAAAAATAATCATAATATTGCAATCATTAAAATGTATAACTAAAATACATATGATATAATTTAAAATATACAATATAATATATATATTACTTTATACAAATACCATATAATATAATAAATATCTAAATTTAATATATATTAAAATATATATATTTCAAAAATTATATATTAAATATACATTTAATAAATTAAAATATTTCCAACATTAAAATATTATTTAATCTTTATTTTTATTACAAACCTGACATAATTAAGTTATTATTAACCCTAGCAATTCAAATAATTGTGAACCATATGAAATCAAACAATTATTTAATTGTGAACCATATGAAATCAAATAATAGAAATAATTGTGAGTCATATAAAATCAAATAATAAAATTAAAAGACATAAAATCAAACAATAAAGTCAAAAAAAATATCTATACCCACTCAAACCTAATGAATATAATTTCAAACAAACCTAATAAATGTAATTTCAAACAATCTTCGTGAATACAATTTTTGTCAACCATCAATGTAAATTTTGTTAATCCAATCCACATAGCATATGAATCCAATGCACATAGAATATGAGGACAACATTATAACACTTGATAGCAAGACTATGATAATAAAAAAATTGAAGTTGTGGTAACACAAAGATTTAAATCAAATCCAAAGATTAAAATAGTTTTTTTATACATAATAACTAACATGCTTTAAATATTATTTTAAAGATAAATATATTGGAAAAATATAATTAAAAGTATTATTATAATAAATAAATAATAATTAATTTTTTTTAAAATTTTTATAAATTAAAGAGTGAGATTTTTTGTTGCAAAATAACAAAATATTTAATAATTAAAAAAAATTATTATAATATTTTTTAAAATGGGATTTTTTATTATATATTATGTTGTAATGTATTTATAATCGATGAATGTATCAATTTATTTTTTTTTTAAGGTAAAAATTTTACATAATGTTGTAAATGTTATTTATAATTCCAGAACATTCTATTTTGGAAGTTGGAAAAAAATGATTTGTAAATATTTTTCCAGAAACCAAATATGATATATATGGAATAGGTTAATGAAGGTAACATTTCGTTTATGCAGTTTATTATATTATTATGATAAGATACGTCTATATTATTTAATACTGTTATATAAAATATATTTTAATATAATATTTTGGAAGTTGTTAATAGTAAGTTTTTAATAATTAAAATTGAAATGATTTTTTAATAACATAAAATTCAAATTAAAATATCAATTAATCATAAATTATTTTTTTTAATTTGATATTTTTAATATTTTTAATAAATTACTAATTTTTTTTTTAATTTTTGTTAATAATAAAATTAATAATGATGAACAATTTTTGTTTCTAAAAAGAGTGTTAAAAAATTCTTTATATATTTCTACTTAAAAATTTACTTAATTTTTTTATCAATTAATATATAAATTTTCTGTATTTATATTTTAAATATTTTTATAAAAAAAATTAAAATTCTCATAGTAATATTTTATGAAGTTTCTTAAATTAATTTGTAATTTATTTACATATATAGAAAAGAGATTTTGCACTCGCTTTTTATCCGCGCCTAACGCTTGATTTAAAGGAAATCTGGTCATCTGCAGAATTTCGAAAATATCATATTTTATTATCCAATGACACTTCGTTTTCACGACATCCGGCCATCTGCAGAATTTCGAAAATATCATAATTTTTGGCATCCAAAGAAACATCCCTAGAACTGTCCTGCGGAAGTATCCTGAGAGTGTGAATGCTTCGACTTGTACAACCAGGTATCGTACCAAAGTGAGCAACTTGCGTTGATATTCTACCCAGAATTTCCTAAGATGCATCACTCCACTTGACTTCCCTGTCAATCTGAGGGGAAGCCTGACTGTACTCATCACCAATTCCTACCCAAATTTTCCAGAGATGTATGCCTCCACTGATCTTCCGGTCACTCTGAAAGAAGACCTGCCTCTACTCATCACCCATTTCTACCCTGACTTGGAAGGCTGCCTCTGTTCATCACCAATTTCTTCCCTCGCTTTTCAAAGATGAATAACTCCAAATACCTTCCTGTCAGTCTGAGAGAAAACCTGCCTGTGACCATCAACATAGACGTCCCACTTTCCTAAGGCCCCATTGTCACTTGAAACCTTTGCATCTGACATGCTGCTTTCTCTCCCCAATAATATAGTTCGAAGAAGGCATGATGAATACAGCCAAGCAACTTGACCGCCATTGGGATTCCACCTGTAACCCATGATCAGCACCTTGCTCTTGTGGAAGATAATTTCTTGCCCGTAATCTATTTATTATACTTTTGTGAGTTTTCTTATTTGTTTAAATCATAAGTTTGATCTGAAGACTAAGTAATCTGATTGTTTTAATGAAGTTTTTTAAAGAAATTTTTGGGTTGAATTTGTGTAAAAGTGATGTTTAAATCATACGTTTGACTTGACATTTTAGTAATCAATTTGAGAGTTTTAAGGGAGTTTTTTTAATGATATTTTTGGGTTGAATTTAGGTACAATTTACTGATTTTTTTAATCACAAGGTTTAATTGAACTTTCAGTAATGTGAGTGTGTGAGTGTTTTAGTGGACAATTTTTAAATATTTTTTTGGGTTGAATTTATGTACAATTTACCAGGATTTGTTTGAATCACAAGTTTGAATTAAAGTATCAATATTGTGACTGTTTTAATGGAGTTTTTTTTAATATTTTTGAAGATGAGGAATTTATATGCACAATCAAAAGTATAAGAGGAATTTTTCAGGATGCTGAATCTATATGTATATAATCAAAAATACATCTTAAAAGCATAGTCCAAAAATGTAGTAAATTGGCTCAGAAAACAATGGATTTACTGGCAAGATTTTGGTCAAATCTTGCAAAAAAAAATGGAAATCTCCTCCCTGTCAAGCTTCAAGATTTTGGGTGCCCTTAGAGTTTTTGATGGTGTTCAATCCCTTTCCACCATCAAAAACAAGATTTAAGCAGTCTTACCATCAAAGTTTTTAGGAAAAAAAAATCGAATTCTAGTCTCCAAACCAATTTACTCAATAAGTAAACAACTTCCATTTTAAATAACAAAAAATAATAATTTTACCAAAAAATATTCCACGACATTCCCACCTAAAATTCCAAAAAAAACCTCCCACACTAAATCACATCACATTCCCACCTAAAATTCCAAAAGACCACCCCACACCACCACCCCCACACCACATTGGCCTCACATCCTGATAACAAAAACAGTAATTTAAATATCCTGACAGATAACTCTTAGGATAGTTTACTCAACCAAAAAAATATTGAAAAGTTAAAAGCGGTCATTGTCATGTTGCATATATAAGAGCTGAGTGCAGAAATCAGATGGTCAAACAGCGTGTCCCATAAACTATCTTAAACAGGTATACATGCAAAATGCAGTACACGGCACTTTTGGTGAAGCGTGGCACTGATCTAGGTCACCACGATGCAAGGCAAAATCGTCGGCGACCCGGAGTCAATGGCGTCATATGCCTAGTTGTCATAACAGACGAAAAAGGAAGGAATCAGAGACATGATATGATAAAGGACGCCCACCCTACTAGCTATTATGAATAACACAAAGTAGCTCTGAAGTCTACAAAGGGGAGGAGGAGACTGAATCATATAGCGCCAAGTCCTCCTACGGCACAATGAGCAATCTGAATGGAGTCGGCAATAGCAATTGCGATGACGGGTGTTGCAGGCCTCTGCATGTGGTTGCGTTTGCATATCCCTTGCAGGGCCACATTATTCCCATGTTTAATTTCGCAAAGAAGCTTGCAGCCAAGGGCGTTATTGTCACGTTTGTTAATACAGAATCTTGCCATGCCAACATCATCAAGGCCCATAATGGCGAGGATCCTTTGATCTCCTTTGCCAGGAGCTCGGGCCTCGACATACGCTCTGCTCAGGTTGGCGATGGACTGCCCGTGGAATTTGACAGATCGTTGAATCATGACGAGTTTGCGGAATCCTTGCGGACTAATATGATTCTGCACGTTGAGGAGTTCCTC